>MU225839.1:693018-710584 GCA_018584345.1 Thuja plicata
GATGCCCAAAGTGTTCTTATCAATGTTATCAAAGCCACGTATAGGATTATTATCAGGTTGAATAGTTGAAAGATCGACTTTAATTGATTTGAGCATGTCCATGCTACAAATATTAAGCCCAGATCCATTACCAATCAAGGTCCTACGAATGATACTCTTATTGATAGTAACAACAACCATAAGGGCATCATATTGCTTCTGAACTTCTTTATAAGGTAAATCATTTTGATTAAATACAATGTCAAGAGGACCCGGGGTAACATGCATGCATTGTAAGAAGGCATTGATGTTCTCTTGATTAGGAGGTGGAGTGGGAAGAGTTGCTAGAGATTTTTGCAAGGCTTCATGGTAGGCAGGTGAAGTTTGAATAAGCTCCCATAAAGAAATCTTGGCAGGGGTATTGCGCAATTGGTTTATCATATCATACTCCATGCTAGGAAGATGGGGTGGAGGAGGAAGAATGGGTTGAGAAGGTGGTAAAGAAGTAGGAACCACCATATTAGGTTGAGGGTTATTCCTTGTATGATAGGTGTGAGCTATCAAATCTTGATCATTGAAAGATTCTAAAGATTCCATAGGTTTACCTTTGATAGTAATGCGAGGACAACCTTTAATAGTCAACAAGGGTTTTGGATAAACCATGTTAGTTATCTCAGCACTACAAATAGATTCATAAGAAGGAAGAAAATAAGACATCCTAGGAGAAGATGAGGTAGGAGCTTTATTCTCCATAGGATCATCACTAAGAGGGAGAGCATTAAGGGAATTCATATCATTCTCTGCTAATGCCTCATCACTAGAAGGAATCCCAAATGGAGGTAAAGCATCTAAAATGTCTTCTTCTTTCTCTAAAATGTCTTCAGAAGGGGAGTGTGTTTTAGGAAAAGAGTCACCATCATGTATGAATGTGTCATCCATTAATAAATCACCCTCTTGTGTCAAAGCATCTTCACAAGGAGGGGATAAATCAATGTCTTTATCCGAGGGTTCATCCCAAAAAGGAGGATAATCCACAATGGCTTGATGAGGAAGAGAGTAATCAACATCCAAATCCAAAGGTTCATCCCAAATAGGAGGATTATATTCTAAAGTAGGCTCATAAGAAAGACATATATTAGGAGAAGAATTAACACCAATCCTCAACTCATCTCCATAAAGAGAAATATGATGGAGAGAGATTAAAGTCATCTTCTTGCTCTAATATATCCTTACAAGGTAATACAAGAGAGGACAAAGCAAGATCGCATGCACTAAATAAAGTCTTTCTAGGTGTAACACCATGCAATGGTAAGGTAAGAGGAGGATGTTGTTTAATCCCAAAAGTTATAGAAGGATGTTTGAAAAACACTTGAAACAACTTGCGCAACATGATAATGAATAAAGAAATGCATAGAAAATAGATTTAAATATATCCAAATGCATTCAAATGAAATCTATAAGCATGAAAAATGTAAATGTTTTTGTATTTTTAAAGAAATATATGATTTTTAATTTTTGATATATAAATGCAAGAGCATAAAAGAAATCTACTTTTAAATGCATGTAAGATCTAACACAAGATGCAAATCTAACACCAAAAAAGAAAGTGTTACATCGCGGGTTCACCTAAATGTAAGATAAGAAATGTAACATAAGAAAATGTAACATTTGAAATAAGTGGGGGAAAGATAAGATATTCCTCTTCCATCCCAAGATGCACAAAGGAAAGATCCAAATTGATCAACCCAAAAAGGATCAATGCACAAATGAATCAATCATTTGGAAATGAGAGCAAAGAGGAAAGTCTTAAATTCCCGTTTTATGGAAAGGAATGTGTGATAAATTTAGAAAGATTGAAATGAATAGAAGAAAAGTACTAACCTTAAGATATGGCAGATCTGAAGAATGCTGTTTTCGGGGGTCTATACTATGTTTCTGGAAAATCTGAAGTATGATCTGGAACAGAAATGTAGAGACGAACAAAACCTAGAAATCATTTTCCGATCTGACACTGTCTTGACAAAAATATCGACCTTAACCCCAAAATGTCATCGTTGACCCCAGAATCTCGACCTTGACCCCAAAATCTCAACCTTGACCCCAAAATGTCACCCTTGACCCCAAAATGTCGACCCTGACCTGCACCGCTCTAACGAAAAATCTATTCGTGGATCCCGAAAGTTTGTTGAAAAGGGTATCTGAATCTGCACTTTAATTTGTTGTCTCAAACCTGTACCTGCAAGAAAAATGGTTTGTTTGTTGGAGGGGAGGGGTTTGCCTTGGTCAAACCCCGGTTTTGGAATTAACCTTAAAATATAATTGAAATTGCATGAATGAAACAAAGTAAATGAACAAATTCACCTTGCTTGTAGAAGTCCTTGTGGCGGATTCAAATCCGTGATTCCACAAATATGTATGCACCAAATGGATGTAGAATGTAGAATGTGTAATGTCTCAAATCAATTGCATGTATATCTTCAACACCAATGTTGAATGGATCTTGGAAGAGGAAAAGGCTTGGAGGAATGTGGATGTAGAAATCTTCAACAAGAGGGCTCCATAGAGCTTGAATCCTTCAATGGCTACCAATGGATCTCCTTGATGAAGTGAGTGCTTGAGAAATACTTGAATGCTTGAGAGTAGATGCTTGCTTCAATGGATTGTTTCTTGCTTCAAGTGCCTTATGATTTCATGCTTCTTGCTTGATGATGGTTCATGTGGTTAGAGAGTCTTAGAGAAAATGGGAGGAGAAAGATTTCTTTTATACAAATCTAGGGCACAATCTTCTAGAGAGGCTGACATAGGAGAATTAAATTCTAATTGGACCCATGCCCCTAGAAGAGGACCTATATTAAATATAATTTAAGAGTCATCATTTCAGAACCCAAAATAGCCGACCCGGAAGCGGGAATAAACTTTTTCAAAGACCGACATCCAGAAACTGTGAGATCCTAAAATCTGGTCCCTGGGTCAAGGTCAAGGTCGGCCTTGACCTAGGTCAGGGTCAAGGTCGACATAGACCTAAAAGGTTGACCTTGACCCTAAGGTCAAAGATCTCAAATCTGCAGTCCAGAATGCCAGAAACTAGCTAGAGAGAGGTGGAGAATTCGGGCAGAACAGGGGGAAAGCCAGGTCTAAATCAGGAACCCATTCAAGGTGCTTGCCATGACCCCAAACCACTTACTCGAAAGGCTAAACCAGTCTATCATGGAAGTGCTTCCATTTTCCGACTATACAACTCCAAAACTGCATAGTTAATCCTGATAGCAATATCATAATTTGACTTGTGGAAAATATCTCTGATCTATAAGTGCAAGCAAGTTTCCATAATCCATAAAAATAATCTTTATGCTTTTGGATATTGATTGCATAAGAATTTTTGAGTCAACATTTTGGGTCACACTTTGTGAACCATTATCTTGTCTTGATGACGGTTCACAAAGTGTGACCTAAAACATTGACTCAAAAATTCTTACACAATCATATATTGAGAAGCATAAAGATTATATCTCCTATCTATCAATCATATGTTAGGCATTGAATTGCAAGTGATAAAGGAAAAATTGCATTACCATTATGTCTTGCTCAAACATTTACCTTTAGGGATTTGATCCTTTGAATTCTCCTTCATATTATCCTCACCTTTATACCAAGCCCTATGGAATGCACACAAAAATCACTAGAATAGATTAAACAATACTTATTTTATTTTATTTTTAATTTTTTTTCATTTAACATCTATATATCAATTGAAATATATATCAACGCTATCATCTAAATAGGTTAAGCTTTACGTAGATACATTTACATAAGAATATATCAAATGCTAGAATATTTGCATCTAACAATCAAAATAATATTTGAGGTTCTTGAGAATCCATATTCTATCTTATATTTTGATGTTTAAGAAATTCAACCATATCCACATCATCATACCTATACCCAAACAATTACAACTATACATATACAAAAACATGCACAAACACATACTCAAAGATATACATGTAATATACAAATAAACAAAAGTATATTTCATATACTTATATTGTAAAATTAATATATAAAATACAAATATATACATCAATTATATAAACACACACATGTATACATACATAAGCATTTTTAAAAATGCACAAATATATAATCTATTGTTTAAAAAATTAGTAAAAAAATTTACAATATGCATAAATTACAATATTGTTAATATATATATAATAATACCCTATATGATTACGGGGGCCCTTGAGAATAGAGCAAAAGTGTACATTGGGTAATTCATAGGTGAAATAAGCTTGTGAATATATATATATATATATATATATATATATATATATATTCACAAGCTTATCTCACCTAGGACATAGTGAATTACCCAATGCACACTTTTGCTCTATTCTCAAGGGCCCCCGTAATCATATAGGGTATCATAGAGACACATAAAAAGGGAGTCAATTCACCTCGCTAGAAAAGTTATGACGAGGTGTTTTTAACAAGGGTCATTTTCAGCTCCAGTCAAATCTGTCTGTTGGAACAACTCTCTTACCAAGTCTCTTTACTGACAAATTCATCCATAGCCAAAATAGTAATACTGTTCAAATATAATAATTAAAAAAGCCTCCATCATACCTATTCTTTCACAGTCCCGATCTGTCTGTGTTCTTAAACTATTCACATATAAATATAACATTACATCATGTGTCATTCACACCTTTTCTTTCTCAGTTCTGATACCACTGTGATCTAAATCTCACTCTCCTGGTAGTTGATGGATTCAATCAGCTAAAACTAAATGTTTATTGTGCACCAAATTTCATAAGAAAACCCCATTACTCTTTAGAAAATTCCATAAACAAATCAGCTATTTGCCATGGCCATTTCAGGAAATTTTGTGCTGTATTTGCTCATACTTCTACAATAAATAGAATGTATATCAATTGTAGAACTTAAGGGATAAGGGAAGCATTTGTAAGTTGCAGTACTCCAAATGAAAAACATAATGATTATCTTTATTTGACAAAGTGGATTAACAATAAAAATCTCAAGGGGAGTTAGTATGCATTAGATAATCTTATGGGTAGCATAAGTTCAATGCTAGAACTGAAAAAAAAGAGCTAGTGGAATAATCCCATTACATGCAATAATACTTGTGCATTTCTCTTAAGTTCAATGTTAGAACTGAAAAAAGAAGAAGCTAGTGGAATAATCCCATTACATGCAATAATACTTGTGCACATTCTTGTGCATTTCTCTTGAATTCCATGAACTTCATTAGAAGCCAATGTTCTACAATTACAATTTCTACTTACATGGCAAAAAGCTGGTCTAAGTTACAATTGTGTTGAAGCCAATTATTGCTTGTGTCATTAAAGCACTTCAAGCTTGATGACATCTTCTGATAAAATAAGCATTATCATGCTGAGAAATACTATGCCCAATCATGGACCAGAGCAACAAGATTAATCATACATATTCAACACTCATTTTTTTTATTACTGAAATAACTTGGGAATGAAAGAGAGCTGGTCCTAGCCTAGTGAGCTGAGCTTGTTCTCCATGTTTGAATCAAGGCTGGTGGAGAGCCCTTCCTGCCACTATTGCTAATTCTATGACATCATACACAAGTGAAGTAACTTGTTCCATATCACAATTGCTTCCTGCAAAGGAAGGTGCCCCAGACGCCCTCACCGACTCTATACAGTTTAATAAGGCCTGGTTGCAACTCAGGCTTAGATAATCCCCTGAATGCCACAAAATTTCAGATTGTTGTCACTAAGAAAATGTGAAATTCAACATTCAATATCACTCATAAACACTCACAAAGGAACCAGGACTGAGAAATGAGAGAATTAAATCAATGTCAGATAATTTAATGGTAAGATGGTAAGAGTACAAAACTTTGTGCATTTAAATTTTTTTATGAACATTTTAAATCGCAGTTTAATCATTCATCATTATGATGAAAAATAAATAACCATAATCAGTACCCATCATAAGATCAGCAACATTTTGCACTTATGTTTCACCCTCCATATACATAATGGTAGGGTGACTGTAAACAATTAACAGTTTTTTCATAAATTCTTACATTTGAGTTCATGGACTGAGAAATGTGTTCAGTAACACAAGATAATATGAAAAGAGCAAGTTATATTGTATAATATTAAGAAAGCTTTTGGATTCAATTGTGTGCATTTTCTTCTTTAATATTTATTATTGACAATTATTTATAAATATTTTGTTCATATAAGTATCAATATGAAATCAATACAAGCTCTTGTCAGCACAACAATGAGACTAATACCAGCTCTTTTCAAGAAACCACACTAGAAGATCAATATTCACAACTTAAAAATCTACTTATTAAGAAATCACTTCCACACTAAGTCAACTATTGATGACCAAAAGTCACAATTTAGAATTCCATATTAGATGTCCCTTTAGGATTTGAATTTAGGTCTCTACAATGAAAACACAAAGATTTAACCAGTTAAATTCAACCCCTTAGACTTTCTTCAAGTATACCCAAAATATTTAAAAAAATATATATATACACAATAAATGGAGAAACATTCTAAATAGTATGCAATATGAAGTGAAGAAAACTCATACCAACAAGTAGACACATTTACATTATTGAAGTATGGGAAGAAAACCCACAAGTGTAGGCTGTTTACTTTCAATCTTAATACTGAAGATTTGATTTTTGTTTTTTTGTATTTCTTACCATTTTGTGCTTGAACACACGAATCATGGGTTTTGCAGCAGGCATCTAGGGCATCACAGGGGTCTTCTCCAGGGCATCCACTGTAAGCCAGTCCACAGTATTTTCCATACCTCAGCAATGGAGCAACTGCAACACAAAATATCCCTTCAACCTAATCCATTCACACCATAAAACCCCCATAAAACCTAGATTTGGGGAACAAGCTCTTTACCTGTGCAAAAACTAGATTCACATTGGCTGCTGCATCCACTTGCCTGTACCATTGATTAAAACTAATCCCATTTCAGTCATCCCATGATCTTAATGTTACAAGCAAACAAATAATTTTCTGTGCCACTGATAAAAACTAATCCCATTTCAGTCATCCCATGATCTAATGTCACAAACAACTAATTTTCTGTGCCATTGATTTAAAAAAATCCCAGTTCAGTCATTCCATGATCAAATGCTACAAACAAATATAATATTATGTATCATTGATTAAAACTAATCACATTCAGTAATACCACGATGTAATGTAATGGTATATACTACCAGCATTGAGAAAATTCAAAACACATGTTTATAATCTTACCAGAGAGGAAGTTATATTCACAGGTCCTATATTCAGGGCTTGGGCCCCTGGTATTTTGCCATTACATGACAAGCTTACAGCAACAATGGTGGTGATGCTGAGGATAATGAGGCTATCAAATCGCTGAATTTCAGTCATTTTCTCTGGCTTGTAAATATCAAGCACCTCTGTAATGGGTTTTTAAGCCCAGTATCCTCATTGTATATACAAAGGAGATCATATTCTGTGAACTGACAACAACGCAAAAAAAAATGACATAGTTACGTATCATGTTAGCCCGTGAGTCCTTTTGTTTTGAGTGAATATTTTATTGTTAGAAAACCAACGCATTGAGGGATACAGACGAGATTGTTGCAGGTTACTTTTTGACAAAATGCACGGATTTTGTAACTAGTGCTTTGTCGCAAAGCAGTTTCAGTTTACTTTATATTTCTACCACTGTTCTTGTTACATCTAACACGATTATCATTACTGGTATATAATACTAATAGAAGGTTGATAAGATGTTTAGGTGTACCTGCAAAGCAGGTTATAAATTTGGTGGCTGTCACTGTAGTTTTCTTTTGTTAAAGCAGTGTAATTTTCAGTCTATAATGATAGATTTGATATATTTTTGAATTAATTCTGTAAAAAGTTTATGTCGGTGTAGGTATGTAGATGGTGTCTAGTTTGATTCTTTAATATTAAAAAAATTATAGAATTTTTTCATTATCAATATTTTGGATCATACTTTATGATCCATCATCAACATGATGAAATAAAGAAGAAAAATGAGAAGATCTTTAATTTATGTTAAGATGAGAGAAGAAAATTGATAGTTCTTATTAGTTTTCTACAATAGTAGCATTGAAAAGATTGTTTTTCCAATTATGGGCATAAGTTGGATGGCACCCAATGATTCATCTAAGAAAGAAGATCAGAAACTAAAGACATCTTTTACAGTCCATAGCATTGTCACGAATCATTTTTAGTTTTAACTGTGTCTAATTTGTTTAGTATAACGTTTTAGGTCATACCTTGACCATGGTTCAGGGAGTGTGACCCGGAAACATTATACTAAACAAATCAGCTACTGTTAAAACCAAAAGTGATTGATAACTAGAATAAAAGTTGAAAGAATAATAATACATTTATATATTTAAAATAAGAGAATATAATCTTAATTGAATAGAGAATTGATATATTGTGATTTAGTCTAGTAGTAGATTATTCTAATAAACATTGATGTGATCTTAAAGAAAGAACCTGATTTAGAAGGCATATGTAAGAAGAAATTAATTTACAATTTCTTAAACATTATGTGATGTTAAAGAAAGACTATTATTCTAATAAACATTGATGTGATCTTAAAGAAAGAGCCTGATTTAGAAGGCATATGTAAGAAGAAATTAATTTTTGTTTTAGGAATTTCTAAAAGTAAGTTGAGGGTTTAAAACAGAATAAGTTAATTTCTCCATTGTGCACGCATTACATATTTTTGCAGAAACTCCAGTACACTGATAGAGGGAAAGCGACAGCCAATATTTGCTTTGTGCATGCTATTGTACAAATTCCACTAAGCTGACAAAATGAAAGGGATAGCACTCAGAATTAATAATTTCGTGTAAATAATTATCATATTTATATAAATAAACATAAATTAAAGAATGTGTAAAACAATAATTTTTATTTGAAATATTTCATAGACTCATATACAGACAAACAGAGTGGAGTCTAGTGATTAAATCAAGATTTATTTATAAGACATTAAGTTAAATTCTCTTGAGAAGAACTATATATCAGTATTTATTTGTTTATGCCCATGGTCTGATTTTGTTGTTTTCCTTGTCAACTGTTTTAATTAATCATGCATTTTTCTTTTTACTGAAAAAATATTAATGTTCAATTTTATTTAGGTAAATGTTTTTGATATAAAATGCAGTAAAAAAATAGGCTCCTGTCCCTTTCACAATCAATTTATTTGATAAATATGATAGAATTAGCTTAATTACTGATTGATTTTGGTTTTTCTATTTTCTCTCATATTTTAAGTATTTATATTTATTTTTTAAAAATATTTCAATGCATTTATTAATATTTTATACTTGTAAAGAATGAGGAGAGGCTCATTACTATCATGTTCCATGGAACATGTTAATTAAAAGTTCTTTAAATAATCATCTTCTCCACTAATAGCCACCCATTTGTATATTTAATAATTGAAAAAAACTTAGTAACTAGAATAATTGTGCAACTTTATTGATAGTCCTAGCAGCATGATTAGTGGGGCATTTGTACATAAGTATTGAATTTGATGGTCAAAGCATCACCTTGAGATAAAGACTTTTTGACCCTTGAATTAATAAAAAAATCATCAAAATCTAATGTACCATTTAGAAGCTTAATCGAAATTAACTACAAGGGCTATTGTTTTCAATTAATACACTATTTCT
The DNA here is from genome assembly GCA_018584345.1 of Thuja plicata. Lineage (NCBI taxonomy): Eukaryota > Viridiplantae > Streptophyta > Pinopsida > Cupressales > Cupressaceae > Thuja > Thuja plicata. Next base: position 702,728 of record MU225839.1, read on the forward strand.
ATTATATAAATTATAAACTTTCTATTTTTATATATTAGTAAGAATCTAAACTAAAATTTTGCTAAATAAAATATTAAATTGTAATATATATATATATATGATAAAAGTGGCAGAGCTACGAATTTTATTAAAATATAAAATGAAGTTTTTACAATTGCCTAGTTTACGCGACATACGGTGGGATCTATAATATATATATATTTTTGATATATATAAAAATTGTAATATTAGTGAATTTTCTATTAGAAAACAGTTTCTACATATTAAAGAAGAGCTCCTAAGTAGATATTGATGATTAGAAGAATCTGGCAGCTCTGGTTCTTGTAATTATGAGTTGTTTATGGTGGCCTTTCCTTTTCCAACTGGCCAACATGTAATTTGGTCGTTAGTTAGGTGGTCCTCCCTTCATCAAAGTTGGTGGGCTCTGTGCAGGACAAAATTTTCTGGTTGAATTTGACAATTTTGTTCAAGATGGTATTACTAAATCAACTGCGAGAAAATGAAGAAAACACTTTCATGGACGGAACCCTAATGATAATGATTATAAAAAGACCTACCAACAGCAATTGATATAAACCCTCCTCTGCTTTAAAGCTTTTTAACTCTTGCAGCTTTATTCTGTTTTTTTGATGGTTTTTTTTCTTTTTTAAGATCAAAATTATTTTATACAGCTGCTTTTTGTTTGAAATGTGTAGACTCTTAATTGCCTACCTCTGAAACATGAATCCGTTTCATTTGAATGAAAAAACTAAAAAAAAGTAGGGATCATAACTTCTACAATCCAATTAAATAAAAAATATCCAAATTGTCATCATCTTGGAAAAACCAGTGCATGTACAGTATTAGTTTTGACAGGAAATTTGGGCCACATTAGGCAAGCTTGTGACAAATGTGCGACGATTTGGACGTACATTATGAGCATGAAAATTTGTCGTTGCATATTTTGGGAGAAGCGATAATTACCAAGATCTCAAGTAAATCTAGCCGTTGTAATTCCAAGAGTTTTAGATTTTCTATTATTTTATTCTTCTCTATAATTATCATTTATTGACTTTAGTTTTGTTAAGTATCAAAGTATAACGAGTCAGAGAAAGATTCAAATACATTGTTCAGTGTACATGAAGAAATTACTATAATTTGGAGAATTTTTAAGATGGGATGATGACAGTTCAACTTCTTTATAAGAGTTAGAAAAATATTAAAAATTAATCAGTGTGAAGTTTCATATATGTTATTTTGAAGAAATTATTATAATTTGGAGTCATTGTTAAGTGAGATAAGGACAGTTGAATTTTTATTAAATAGTTGGTTTTTAGGCTTTATATGTATTGTTAGGAAGAAATTATTATAATTTGGAGTCATTTCTTATTAATAAAAATCAATGTGCATTTGAAAATCAAGAAGAGACTAAAATATTGTGAAATATAATCGTCATTTGAAGTTTGATATCACATTCAAGACATATATATTGAGATAACTATGCTCTATAAAATCTACTATTATATGTGAAGCAAGGTTAATCATACACAGGGAACATTGATCTTTGCATGTGCAATTTGACCTGGGGGGCGTGGTTCTAGATTTTTGGTGTAGCCCTAAACCTAGAGTTTTAGATCTATAATTTACTTGTCATTAGATATGGAGATGGCATGGGCTAATATGAGGAGATATTTTATAGCACCTCCTATCTCTAAAGGAGACTAAAAGATCCCTTGAGGTTCTAATCGACTAATTTGTTGCTATGTTAAGATGTCTTAGAGCATAATCTATTATGTTATTTAACAAAGGTCATGTTCAAACTCAAGAGCCAGTGTTACACAAGATTAGATCAAAAAACAAACTTAGAATTGAGAATAATATTTAGCAACTAAACATACCAAAAATAATATTAATTCTATTACACTTCACCTAAGGAGGTTCAACGGATAAGTCGATAGGAAGTTATATGTAGAATTTAAATGTGAAAAATAAAAAAGATAGATTTTATTTAAAAATATAATTTTTTTTATATTAGTTAAAATATTAATAAAATAATTTATAATAATAATAATAATAATAATATCATTTATTAGTATTTATCATTTCATAAAAAATAATTAGAGGTCGTGCAAAAATAGATTTTATGAAATTAATCCAAATTGATAGACATACATGCAAAATGTGACATCAAATAAGGTTCATGAAAAATATGATATAATTGGATATTATTTCATACAATACAATAATTTAATGGTAGAACATTTATTATTTTTTAGATAGGATTTTACAAAACCTCCACTAGAATTAGAAATAATCAAGCAAATGCAATATGTGTAAACTTGAAAACAAAGAGGAGGCATGCAATTAAGCCAAAATCATGGTTTTTGGTTCGGGAGTGGAAAATTTTAAGATCATGTGTTCCCTTTAATCCATCCTCACACTCAAGGGTTGATTTCATTCCTCAAAGTTTGTAGATTACAAAAAGAGTAAGGCTAGTTGAATATCTATTTATGGTCAGATAAAGAAATGCAAGTCATGTACTTGTAATGTAATGAAATAAAAAAGAAATGGCTACAAATACCTAATCAAATTTGCAATTTACTAACGTGTGTTTGATTCACTTCTGAAAGTGATATTGAATACTCAAACTCTTCTCGAATCTCAAATTATTATTTTAAAAGCAAAAAAACACAATACACAAGGTAAAAAAATCGACCGTGTTCAATTCATTGTGATTTTCTATAATGAATCAAATGATGAGTGGTTGACGATACAATATAACAAAATATAAGAAGAAAATAGAGATATTTTATTTGAAAAAAGAATTATAATATCTTTTATTAGTTTTTTTTATAATATTTTTTAATAAAAAATATTTAAAAAGATAGATTAATAAAAGAAGACAATATTTAAAGATATTCTTATAAAAAGAAGATAAGATTCACCTTCTTTTTCTTAGTAAAAATATTTAAATATATATTTTTAAATATTTTAAGCGATGCAAAATCAATACAATCGTATCTGATAGCATTGAAAAGAGTTTTTTAATTGGTAATCTTGCTTTATTTATGATTACATTACCATGCGCATTCAACTTGTTTCTGAAAATCCACTTAGTACCAATTACATTCTTATCTTTTGGTCTCGGTACCAAAGTCCATGTATTATTCTTTTGAATTTGATCTATCTCTTCCTTAATTGCTTTCATCCAATCTTCACTTTCTAATGCATCTTTTACTTTTCTCAGTTCAAATTTAGATATCAAACATGTATTGTCTCTTACATTGCTTCTTGTCTGAGCTCAGCAGTCTTGTCTCCAATGATTTTACTCGGTGAGTGGTGTCTCTTCACATACTTTGCCAACACATGCTCGGTAGCCAATGGTATCTCTTCATTTCCGTCATTTGGTGGAAGCTCTCTTTGCTCATCTTCTTCCTCGGTTTGATCTTTCGGTAAGATGTCAGGAATCTCAATTTGTACATAAACAAATCTTTGATAATCTTTAGGTTCTTTCATGTTGTCTTCATCATTCTTCTCTGAAAATTCATCAATCCTCACATTTGCACTTTCTACTATTTTGTTAGTTTCCTTATTCAAACATTTGTAAGCTTTTCTCTTAGTAGAATATCCAAAGATTATTCCTTCATCTCATTTAGAATCAAACTTACCATCTCTTTCATCTTTAAGAATATAACACCTACTTCCAAATAATTTGAAGTAACTTGCATTCAATTTGTGTCCATACCAAATCTTATAAGGTATCTTGTTTGTTCCCTTCTTCAGTTATACTCGGTTAAGTGTATAAGCAACAGTGTTGACTGCTTCTCTCCAGAAGGTTTGAGAAATGTCATTCTCAATCATTAGTGGTCTAGCACAATCCATAATGGATCTGTTTCTTCTTTCAACTATACCGTTCTGTTGCGGTGTCCTCAGTGTAGACAACCGTCTCTTTATACCATGTTCATTGCAGAAGAGTGTAAATTCATTAGAAGTAAACTCTCTGCCTCTGTCAGATCTCAGACATTTTAGCTGTCTTCCATTCTCTTTTTCAACTCTAGCCTTGTACCACTTAAATATTGGAAAAGCATCATATTTTTCTTTTAGAAATATAACCGACATCATTCTAGAATAATCATCAATAAACAATATGAAGTATCTATCTCCATAGTAGCTTTGTGTTCTCATGGGACCACATAGGTCGGTGTGTACTAACTCCAAAATACCTTGTGTAGTATAAGATTTTCTTGTAAAGCTCGATTTAGTCATCTAACCTACTTGGCATCCCTTGCACATGACATTCTCAAGTTTGTCTAGACTCGGTAGACCTCTTACTATGTTCTTCTTACTCACTTTGATTAAGTTGTCAAAGTTAACATGACATAGCCTTTTCTGGCATAACCATACTTCTTCAATCTTAGACAATAGACAACTCTTTATGGATGTATCAAGGTAGAATAAGTTAGCTTTAGATTGTTCTCTAGTTGCAACTAGACTTCCCTTATGATCAAATAATTAAACCTTCCTGATTGAAATTCCAGTTGGTGACCTGCATTATTGAGTTGTGCCCCACTCACCAAGTTGTACTTCAGACCTTCAACCCAATAAATATCATCTCATTTAGTATTGTTCAACAGAATTATAGAACCTTTTCCCTTCACACGATATGGAGCATCATTTCAAAATCTAACATTACCTCCATTATGCTCTTTCAAAGTAATAAACTTATCAGTATCAATAGTCATATGGTGTGAGAAAGCGTTGTCTATAATCCATGCATCATTTTTACTTATGTGTGAGATTAGATTTTTTTTCTCTACATACCTTTCTTCATCAGACTCATCTTTAATAGTAGCATAGACAACTTCATCATCTTCATCATCGGTGTCATCATTAGATGATCCTCCTTCAGCAATGTAGCATAATTTATTTCCTTTGTTCTTGAAGTCTCTGAATCTTTTGAATATGTTCTCTCTTGTTGTTATCTTTGTTATCATTCTTCTCAATATTTCCAGGACAGTTAGAAGCTATGTCACCAATCTTATTACATGTAAAACACTTCAAAGTTAGCTTACCTTTGTACTTGTCTTTACTTCTCGGTAGCCTCCTAGCCAATAAAGCTTCAAACTCAGCTTCATTCTTTTCATCTTCAGTATATGGGTAGAAGCACAATAATCTGTCACCCCTAAGGACAATTCTGGGCGTTCATTTGCATTATACTCAGCCAAGTAGGACTCAGCCAAACCCCACACGGCCGAGTTTACGTGGGCACCACGCGGCACTGAGTGGCGCCTACGTGGCCAGGGACTCTTGGCCAAGAGCTACTCGGCCAAGTTGTACTCGACCGAGTATACCAAACTTTTTAAAAGCCCCAAAACAACCCGCTAGCCCCTCATTTGCACATTGAGGGGCTAAGGTTCAGCGTGGAGGTGAGGAAGAAAACTCGGCTGAGTTCCAGGTAGGTCCCCCCCTTTTTTTTTAAATGTTTTACTGTATTTATGAATATATGTAAAATGATTACTTTTTAATCTAGCATTATAATGTAATTGTTTTTTTCTTCATTTTCTAGAAATGAATTTTTTTAGGTTGAATAGAATTGATGTTATTTAAAAAAATTTAAATGCAAACCCAAACTTAAACGCAAACTCAAATTTACACATTATTTACTCAAAATTTTGAAACATAAACGCAAACCCAAATCCAAAATTCTGAAACATAAACGCAAACCCAAATCCAAAATTTTGAAACATTTATACGTAAACTTAAAAGCCTAAAATCATATAATTTAACCAAAACGTAAACTAAAAGCATAACTAAATTGTTTCATGAATCTAATTAGTATTTAGTCATCCGAAGCAATCATTATGTAGGGAATTAATTTAGGATATATACATGACTATACTTATTACTTGAAAACGTGCCAAAAATATTTTTGTCACAACTTGATCATTCTAGACATTTTCATTATGTGCACAATTTTTAATATTAGTACATAACAAAACCCTAGAAGTTTTACGTACTAGGTTACATAAATCAATTTGTATATATATTAAAATCTTTAAATCACAAGTAAAAGTTATGTACACGTGGAATCTTTTTTTGATGTATTTATGCTTAAGGGGATGTCATGAATATTTTTGTTCAGATGGACATACATATATATTATGTACAGATATTTATGTTAATACATGTACATGTGTGCAATTTTCATTATTTAAAATTTCTGAACTTTTGTTTAAAAAAATGTTTCATGTTGAAGATGTAAATTGAATTTGTTTAAAATTTAAATATGTATGTAGATCTAGATATTTTTTAATTTTTTAATTTTTTAATTTTTTAATTTAAAAACATGTTCTTTTTCAACACATGTACATGTATATTTAAATTGGTTTCCTACTGAATGTACACATGTATGTGCCCACTTGCAGTGAGTGCACTTTTTATCTCTAGATATTACATTTCTACATCACATGGCTTCTACTGGTTTAGACCCTAGCATTCATGGTAGTTAGGCCTCACGAGCATCGTCAGGCCACCATGATATCCCATAGAGTCATGATAGTCGCGAACAGGAGACTATCATGAGGATGCACGTCGCTCTAGCTGCGCTAGAGAGGACGTTGCAGAATAGTGCTACCCTCCCTAATAGGGAGAAATTGATTTCCATTCGTACAAAGTTGATGAGTATGATTCAGAAGTCTGAATCATACAATCCATATGATGATTCATCTATTGATTCTTTTTACCATAGCCTATCTAGCACTGTTACAGGTACTGTCTGTTGGAGGACAGTTGATGGGGATGTTACTATTACTCAGGTTAAGAACATTTTTGGGACCCATTACATAAATAAGAAAGTGGTTAGAGCATATAGGGTCACAAAATGTACAGATCAATTAGTAGCTCCTTTTATATATCCCAGATGGTTGGCAGCCCATCATATGTGGCCCCAAAAGGATGAGGTGCCCTTATATTTCTGCAAACAATTGTTTGCAGAGTTCCATTTAGGGTATGATGTTGATTACACAGATTTACCTCCACATGCTGGTCAGGGTCGGGGGAGATACCAGGATAAGTGTAGATGACCTGATGCACCACATCCCCCTAGTAAGAGGGCATTGGTGGGTCAAAACCTTTTGGTTCTTCCAAAAGGTTTGGAGACCTACACTGGAGCTGGATAGGTTGCTGCTGAGGATGCACACATAGATATGTTTTCTAGCATTTCCACTATCATGACTCAGGTCGATGAGTTGTCATCTGATCGTGTGGGTAGGTACATGCTCAGATCCTGAACGAGCGCAGACATTGATCCTTCTAGTCCATTTTACGATCCATACATCCGATATGATCTTCCCACTCCATATGAGATATTACGGCTACCAGAGGATCGTCTATGTGACATGAGCTCCAGTTTAGTCAATGATCTCCTTGCAGCTTACCAGCACATTTCTACGACACATGGGGTTCCTCCACGTGACATTTATGCATTTGTTCAAGGAGACCGAGCCTCTAAATCCTCCACATGCAGCAGTCAAGGATGAGGAGATGCAGAGGCAGGTACCTCCAGATAGGAGGATGTCTAGATACATCCTATAGCTCCACTACAGAGTGTGGATGATCTTACACCGCCTCAACAACATACACAGGCTCCCCTATATCAGACACCTACGACCTCCCGATTTCACACTGTTTTCTCAGATTTGCTTATGGATGAGGGCATTGATCCTGAGACAGTGTCCGTACATTCTTCTGATTTATCTGACATTGGACGTGCATTACACCAGGTACACTTGAAACCATTTAATTTCAAGATTCAAGAACAATCAAGTAATTTTGTATTTAATTTATTTATATAAATTCCATTGATATATATATAAATTT
>MU225839.1:731832-742009 GCA_018584345.1 Thuja plicata
GATTCATCCTGGTACTGGTTATTTACTTGAAATTCATCTTCAAGGTCATCTTCATGAGAGATATCAGGTTTTGCAACTTTAGGTTCCCTAGTTTGTTGAATAGACTCCTGTGTAAGTTGATAACCTCGAAGTTGTACAGGTTCCTCTGATGATGTACCTTCCTTACTTTGACCAACACCATGACCATTGTGTCTGCCCCCGCTAAAGTATGAAGATATTTTTCTGCATTTCGTTAGCCTCTCTTGGACATCTCCAAATTCTCCACCTTCAATAGACCTCTTCCTATTTAACTTTGAATGTGACATCTCCAACAAACTAAGGCTGCAATAAAATTTTACTTGAATAATTATAACATACTAAGGACTCGTAGTCTTTCCAATTCATTACCGATCGCAATTGTTAGCTCAAAATCAACTGATTTTTTGTACTCCTAAATCTCTTGAAACTATCCTTATATACAAATGCTTATTTTGAATTTTGGTGAAAGGGGACGACGTTAGCATATGATAACAACTAATATTTGGCAAACCCTGCGTAATTTCAAGTAATTGACTAGGCGAATAGGGCGGGAATTTGGGACATGGTGAATTACGATGCATTGTGAATTGGGTCCTAGCGCAAATAAAATTTTAACTTGGGATAATGGGACTTTGGCAAATGGCGATCCTTGATAAATACCCCTTCCTTAATCCCATGGCGAATAATAGTAAATATACAATAGATAAATGGGCGAACAACCCCACTACCGTAGTGAAATTACATGCAAATAGTGGTGAGCAACCCGACCAATTAATGTGTTTTTTATAAAATCTAGGCGAACTAGTCAAATAGTACACTATGCATTTTTTTGCCAAATTCTATATGCCCGACAGGACATATTCGCCAATTGGTGAAGAATTGCCACTAAAAAAATCCCTGACAACAACACAGAGAAAGAAGAAACATCAGATATCTTTTTCATTAATTGATCAAACTCATTACATGTCGGGTTGTAAGGCCTTCTCAGTTTCAGCCATATCCATTCACTGAATTACAAAATGATCTTCATACATGTGAGGTCATAGACCTGCCTTACAATATCTCAACAAAATAATCCTCTCTCCAAATCTACTATCTTCTAAGAACTGATACCTCGAACTAAGAAAAGAGAAACAAATATATACAAGAGTCCACCGAAGAGGTCGGTGCTCAAATCCATAAGTGAGACCCAGATTTAGGTCTACACAGATCCCAATGAGAGATCCCACATTAATTAAGACACAAAAATTAAATGCAGGAGTCGGCCAAATCGGGATAAACAACTTGGGAGAAGCATCACCGAGCAACAACAAACCGTCGGTAAGAACATCACCGAGCAACAGAAAACCCATCGATAAGAACATTACTGAGCAACAAAAAATTTGTCGGTAAGAACATACCTGAGCAACAGAAACAATTCAGGCAAAGAGATCACCGAGACTCATCGGTAAAACCAGAACTCGAGAAACAAAAGACAAACTATAAAACAAAGTAAACATATTTTTGGTTGAGAAGGATTGCTAAGGACCCAAGATTCTCCTGCATTAAACACCTAGGGTTAATAGAAATGATTCCTCAAGTCATGTATCAGGTCCAACTAGAAATGAATCCAACTTAGATTGAGAAATCCAAGATGAGTCCTCAATCGGTCTATTCTTCCACTTTATCAGATACTCCATGTATTCCTTTCCTCTTGTACTTCTGCCAATTCTCTGTTTCAAAATATGTTCAACTTCCTCTATATGTTTCTTAGGATAATCACTTGGTACTGTCACTTCTTAATCAGGTTCATGATATTCATACAAGTCAAAAATATTGAATATAGGTGATATATCCATTTCATCAAGTAATTCAACTTCATAAGCATTTCCACTGTCAAATCTTCTCAGTATTTTGCAAGGACCAAATTTCTTCATCTTCAATTTTCCATATGTTCCAATAGGAAATCTTCCTTTCTTCAAATAAACCATAACTGCATCACCAACTTCAAAATTTTTATGTCTCCTTAATCTATCTGCACTATCCTTGTGTTTCTGATTGCTTTTCTCCAACTTCTATTTTACATCTTCATGCAATGTCTTCATAAACTCAGCAAATTCCTCTGCTTCAACACTCCTTTTCTCTTCTCTAACAATATCTCTCAAGTTTTATATACCTCTTGGTTATGTGCCATTAACAATCTCAAAAGGTGTCTTTCCAGTACTTCTGTTCACTAAACTATTGTATGCAAACTCTGCTTGTGCCAACATTAAATCCCAATTGCTTGGTGTGTCTCCAACTAGGCATCTCAACAATTTACTCAAACTTTAGTTTACAACCTTTGTTTGTCCATCGGTTTGTGGATGAAATGTAGAACTATACTTCAACTCAGTATCCAACTTTTTTCCAGAGTGTTTTCCAAAAATAGCTTACAAATTTACTGTCTTGGTCAGAGATGATACTCCATGGTAATCCATGCAATCTGACAATCTCTTTAAAGAAAAGATCTGCTATATGTACTGCATCTAATGTTTTCTTACTGGTATGAAATGTGTCATCTTAGAAAATATATCCACAACAACAAATATGGAATCATTACCTCTTATTGTCCTCGAAAAAGCCAAGAACAAAATCCATGCTGATATCACTCCAAGGTTTCTTAGGAACAGTAATTGGCATCTACGAACCAGTATTCTGACTTACTCCTTTTGCAACTTGACAAACTCCAACTTTTCACAAATTTCTAAACATCCTTATAAAATTGAGGCAAAAATACCTTTCCTTAAGCAAACTCAATATTTTATCAATACTGAAATGTCTAGCCAATACACTACTATGTGTCTCCTTTATCAAATTAGTTCTCATTGATCCTCTTGGTATACACAACTGAATACCTTTGAACAACATATCTTCCTGAATGAAATAATCTTCATACTTACTTGATTGATTTGAATTAGGTGCTTTGCACACTCTCCACTACTCAGAAAAATTAGTATCACTTTCATACAAATTTTTCAAATCATCAAAACCAAGAACCTCAATTCTCATTTCAGTCAACAAAGATCTTCTTCTACTCAATACATCAGCAACTCATTTAGAAACTCGACTCTTATGCTTAAACACAAATGTGAAATTTTGCAAATACTCTACCCATTTCATATGTCTCCAATTCAACTTTTTCTGACTACCCAAATATTTTAAAGCCTTATGATCACTATACAACACAAATTCATTTGGCATCAATTAATGTCTCCATTTCTTTATAGCTTGAACAATAGCATAGAACTCTTTATCATAGATAGAATATTTTCTTTTTGCATCATTCAACTTTTCACTAAATAAATCAACAAGTTTACCTTCTTGAGTCAACACAACTCCAATTGCACTTCCACTTGCATCACATTCAACTTGAAATACCTTATTGAAATCAGGTAATGCTAACATAGGTAATTCAACAACCTTTAGTTTCAAAGTCTCAAAACTCTTATCAGCTCCATGTGTCCATTTGAATTCTCTTTTGTCTCCTCTCATTGTGTCAGTCATAGCATTACAAATAGAACTAAAATTTCTAATAAACTTCCTATAAAATCTTGCCAATCCATGAAATGATCTTACCTCACTGACATTCATAGGTGTAGGCCAACTAAGTATAGCTTCAACCTTCTCAGGATCCATCTTCAAACCATCAACTGAAATCACAAAACCCAAATACACAAGTTCTTCTTTCATGAAGGAACACTTCTTCATATTTATCAACAACTTTTCCTCTTTCAACCTCTCCAACACTTGTCTTATGTGCATCAAATTTTCTTCTCTAGTCTTACTGAATATCAGAATATCATCCAAATATACAATCACACATTTATTCAAGAATTTCTTCAAAACTTTATTCATTAACCTCATAAATGTACTGGGTACATTAGTTAAACCAAAAGGCATAACCAACCACTCATACAAACCTTCCTTTGTCTTGAAAGAAGACTTCCACTCATCACCTTCTTTGATTTTGATATGATGATACCCACTCTTCAAATCAATTTTGGTAAAATATCTTGCTCCACTTAAACAATCCATTATGTCATCCATTCTCGGTATAGGAAACCTATACTTCACTGTGATCTTGTTGATTGCTCTTGAATCAGTGCACATTAGCCATTTCCATTCTTCTTAGGTGCTAGTATAGCTAGTACTGAACATGGACTCAAACTTTCTCAGATCAAACCTTTGTTCAACAATTCATGAACTTGTCGGTTAAGCTCTTCATTCTCGGTCAGTGTTAACCTGTGTGGTGCTTTGTTCAGTAAACTAGCTCTAGGAATCAGATCCATACAATGACTGATATCTCTCATTGGTGGAAGACCATTAGGTACATTATTTGAAATGATCTCCTTGTACTCAGTGAGTGACTTCTCAACTTCTATAGGAACTTCATCTTATGTATTCCTACTCAGTTTGGTAGGAATCGAAGCATAACAAATATCATTTCTTTTTAAATCCTTAACAAACTATCTGCCTTCCATCAAACAAACTATCACAAATGTACATATCTCACCAACAGATACTTCAACCAAAGGTAACAAAACTTGTTTCTTGCCATCAACCCAAATAGAATATCTATTCAATCTTCCATCATGTATAGCATGTCTATCATACTGCCAAGGTCTACCCAACAAAATGTGCCAGCAATCCATAGGCATAATATCACACAACACCTTATCATAATACTTTCCAATTTTTAGATTCAGAAAACATTTTTCACTCACCATTAATGTATGCTCATCCTTGATCCATAAGATCTGATATAGCTTTAGATGCTTTATCCTTTCCAAGTGCAACTTTGTGACCATTTCCTTAGATGCTAGATTCTCTGAGCTTCCACTGTCCACAATCACCTTCCACACTTTGTCTGCAACTCCACATCTGGTCTTGAACAAAATTTTCCTGACAGGATCTTGCTTATCCTTCTCACTCCATAGTATCCTTTGGATCATGAGATTACTTTCAGGTTCATTAGGTGACTCCTCTTGCACCAAAGCATTTCTTCCACTACTAATCTTCTTGATTGCATGTGTACACTCAAAGGATTTATTTCCTTCCTCACCACAGTTGTAACAAGTTACTTGGAACCCTCTTCTTCTATAGCCACCTCGGGAGTAATTACCTTTTCCTTGGTATGAACTTCCACCTTTCCATTTAGTCTTTCCTTTGTCTTAAGATGTGTCTGAATTTGACTTGTCTGGTTTAGATCTACTATTTTCACCATGACATCTACCTCTTCCTCTAGGGAATCTTCCACCTCTACCTCTTTGTCTTTGTTCATATCTCTTTTTCAATTTCTCCTCAGCTTTTAGGGCAAAATGATATGCCTCTTCAATGCTTTCCATCTTGACCAAGCTGATCTCATCTTGTATAGAACTTCTCAAACCATTCAGATATCTTGCTACTCTTTCCACTTCATCTTCAACATGTCCAGATCTAATGTCTAATCTGTAGAATTCTTTAGTATAGTCTTTTACAGATCTGTCTTTCTACTTCAAAATTTGCATTCTCCTAATCAAGTTAATCTAATAATCACAAGGTAGAAACTTGCCTTTCAATTTTTTTACCATCTTATCCCATACCTTGATTTTGTCTTTACCTTTCTTCTTTCTATCCAATTGCAGATGTTCCCACCATAAGGATGCATGACCTTTCAACTTTGTACTCGCAATCTTCACTTTCTTGTCCTCTGAATCTCAGTTATCCAGTCAATCAATTCATTAGAATCCAATTTCCCACTATACTCAGGAGGATTAAACTGAGGTGTTTATTTCAAACTTGTCAAGGCTCTCAAGAATATTTCTTCTTCCCAGTCCATCACAGGTGCAGGTGTAGCTTCACCTTGAACTTCTTCAACTTCATCATCACTAACAGCTTCAAGATGTCTTCCTCTACGATGGGCTATCTAAATAGCTTCCAATCTAGCAGCCATCTATCTGAGCATATCAGCTAGACCTGGATCTACATTTCTTCTCCCATGAACCATCTTGAATCCCTCTGCAATTGTAGGTCAGATCACAATCTGCTACCCCACAAAAATATCACCAACTCAGGTTAGGGTTTACAAAAAGGAACTTAGATCTCACCAATGTTCTGATACTACCTAACGCAAGGAGGGTTGGAAAGTGGGGCCAAAGGCTCTCCCAAATATCAAACCAGCTTGCAGACACAATAATGTGAAAGCAACAACACACAGAGTGAGAGAGGGAACAACATATGACTCATATTTCATTAATTGATCAAACTCATTACATGTCGGGTTGTAAGGCCTTCCAAGTTTCATCCATATACATTCATTGAATTAAAAAATGATCTTCATACATGCGAGGTCACAGACCTTCCTTACAATATCTCAACAAAATAATCCTCTCTCCAAATCTACTATCTTCTAAGAACTGATACCTCAAACTAAGAAAAGAGAAACAAATATATACAAGAGTTCACCCAAGAGGTCAGCGCTCAAGTCCATAAGTGAGACCCAAATTTCAATCCACACAGATCCCAATGAGATATCTCACATTAATATAGACACAAAAATTAAATACAGGAATCGACCAAATCAGGATAAACAACTCGGGAGAAGCATCACCGAGCAACAACAAACCGTCGGTAAGAACATCACCGAGAAATAGAAATCCCTTTGGTAAGAACATTACTGAGCAACAGAAAATCCATCGGTAAGAAAATACATGAGCAACAGAAATGATTCGGGCAAAGAGATCATTGAGACTCATCGGTAAAGCCAGAACCCGAGCAACAAAAGACAAACTATAAAACAAAGTAAACATCTTTTTGGTTGCGCAGGATTGCCAAGGACCCAAGATGCTCCTGCATCACATACTCAGAAGAGTGGGATTTATCATCGCTTATATAAAAATGGTACTCTCTGATTATCTTTTGGTCATGTTTTGTAATATCAGGGGAATTTCTATATGTTATGTGGAAAAAATAGCAATCTGAATGAAATTTTAATATTGAACTTGCAACTCATTTTTTGGCTACAATGTGTAGTTCTCCAAAAATTCAACCATCGATATAATAGTGTGAGTCCTTACATGTCCTAAATTGTTGATCAAACCACTAAGAACTGTGACTATGCCTTGCATACTTGTAAAAAAAATTTTCCTTGAAATCTGAAATAAAATCAGCGACACTACATTCTTTTGTAACCAACTCACATCTAGAGCCTTCACCTCCACTCTTCAACATATATTTGACCGTCTCATGTATCTTTTTTTGGACAATTGTCTTTCCAAAATTGTGTTTGTTGCCTTCATGAAAGCATGAGAAAAAATTCGACAAGCCACCACATTGTGAGCACTTGTCATTTAAGCAATTGTTTCTATAGAAGAAATAACCATCATCTCTAGGACATAAAAATTGATCTAGCAAGTTTCTTAATGATTTTGGAAGATGACTTGCACCACAATCATGCAACATTTCATTAGTTTGCAAAGTAGAATGAATGTGGTGTAATATTTCATGGTGCATTAAAAACTCCACATGATATTTGAAACAACAAGTGTTTTTAATCTTAAGTGGTACACAATAAAATGACTTAAAGGATTCAAAATCCCTTTGTGATATTTGCAATGTTGGATGTGCCTCACATTTTTTTTGAACAACATTGTTTGATTGACTTCCAAATAATGTTTAGGATGCGGTGTGAGGTCTCGATCATCAATTTTTAACTTCAAGACATCCTTCACATTTGGTGACACTCTTGAATTAGAGTGCCAAAATAGTTGAATTTCATCCTTCACACTATCGGTTAGCTTCTTATCAAAACATGGAAGGCTCCCACCCTAAGCCCATCTGTCATTTAGAAGAGGATCATCAAGTCTTTCTCTTCTTGCAAGTGCTCTATCCAAAGTTTTATGATTTATGTTCAAGTCAACACAAGTTTTTCTCATAAAGTGAGCCTTTCTCAAATGATGACTTACTAAGGAGGTTGTAATAACCCTCTGAGAAGATCTCTTATATTTTCCCTTACCAGTCTTCACAATAGAATTGAGAGAACTAAAAATATTTCTCACAATAATTGAATTTCTATCCATTTTATTATTTAAATGAATCTTCATTTTTTCTAGTATAGGTCTCATTTTTTGCATCTTTAACATTTGCACAAAAGGTTGGAAATTCTTGGTCAATGTCTTCTTGCTAAAAAAATCATCAAAAACTCTTCAAGCCCACAACTGAATGAATCTTTCTGATCTCTTGCCTTCAACATTGCTCATAATGTTCTCATCAATTTCAAGTAACCATTTTGGTATTTCTGAACGTCTTAGGTTTGAAGTTTGGATTTCTTCCTCGTAAGGGACTTCATTTCTCATTTGGAGATGTGTAACGTTCATTTGGTACTTGTACAACATTTTCATTCCCCAACACTATATTTATAGTCCCCATCTCTACATTTTTCATTCTCCATCTCTACATTTTCAATTTGAATCCCTACATTCTCATTCCCAATGTCTACATTTTCATTCTCCAACTCTACATTTTCATTTTCAAACATGTCATTCTCATTGTCAAAATTATTCTCATTACTTTCAAATTCAATGTCACCTTCACTAATATTCAACATATCTTGTCTCCTCTTTCTATGATTTTCCCTATCTCTTTCTCTATATGCTTCATTTCTTCAATTGTAAGCTCTCTTTCGTTTATGTTTTCGATGACTACTGCTCCCCATTTTGACAACAAAAGTTGATTAAAATGATTGCTAATCATCAATTTTTGGAAAAAGATGGTCCAAAAGGGTTTATTTTGTTTGCAACTATCTCAAAACCTGCAACTATCGGATGCAAAACAGATGTAGGGACAAAGAATAATATTATGGCCCACTGGCCCTTTTGTGTGTTGAACATATCGGGTGTCTGATACCTATCGTATACCCGATCCTAATTGGTATGAAAATTTCCCTTCCTTTAGCCTGCCGCCAAGAATTTGGTGTTGGCGCCATTTGTTTGGATATTGGGTATATGTTATATATCTGGTATCTGAAATGGAGAAAATAAAAATTTACTAGAGAAATATAAGGAGAGAGAGAGAGAGAGAGAGAGAGAGTATTGAATTAGGGAATCATTCTTACTAACCGAATATGTTAGACAATTTCTCCATATTAACCTTCACTATTCATAAATATTAAAGAAATGCAACCATCAATGATCAACTAATGAACATAGTCTAGATTTAACCTATAAGGATCTCTTTATATAGATCACAAGAATCCCTTCTCTTTTTCCTTACTAATGCCATCATAAGGTGGAATTCTTACTGTGCCAAGGGTGTGTGAAACAAACTACAAGCGGTCTCCCTCAAGGCTTTGTTGGAATAATGATACATTTGGCATCAGTGAATGCACTTAGTGAAAACACTTATTCGGTTTTGAATGCTTACCGATCTCATCACTCAGCCCACAGCCTATACCGAGCATTCAGTAAAGCTCACCGATCAAACAGTTCAAACCGAGCAGTAAGGCAGTCACTAAGCATATGAGAAGAACAGTAGTTACCGAGCTAACGGTAGTCACCGAGTCATCAGTCGAAGACAACTGAGAAGTCAGTTTCTACCGAGTCACCAGTGGTTACCGAGTGACAATGTATTTACCGAGTCACCACAGCTACCGAGTTTCAAGCTACACTACGGGACTAGTATGGACCGAGCTTCTACTCTTACCGAGAGCATGACGATGCCGAGTATTGTAGTGGATGCCGAGTATCAGAAGATCACCGAGCCAGCTTGAGGAACCTAGATTCTACCGACTCAGTAATATTTTGTTCACCTATGTAAGGCCGACTTAGAAATAAGTTTATGTTATTAATTTGTATGAGGCCGACTTTGTAACATATTATGGAGGGTATATATGTAATGTATTGTACCATCTAATGTATGAAAGTAATGTGAAATCATGGGAATGCGAAATTAAAGCAGAGCAGAGCAGAGACTGCAATAAGGCAGCAGAACAGAGCATTTTCGCAGAATTAGTAAAGGAGCAAAATTGACATATCTATTTCAGAAGGAGATCAGTACACAAAGGATCTTATCAGCAATTAAGTTGTAAGTCAAGATCTACTGTTTCATCCTAACAGTTGAATCAGTTTTGTAAATCCTTTTACCAGGTAGACTTAACAGTCTTTTG
>MU225839.1:778620-792465 GCA_018584345.1 Thuja plicata
CTGCAGACCAAGAAAGAACTTGATCTCTCCAAACATAGACATCTCAAACTCTTTGCTCATTTCATTTGCAAATGATTTGCATAGCATATCATTTCCTCCAAATATGATGTCATCAAAAAATATCTCAACAATCAAAATGTTAGCATCAATATCTTCCTTCAAATAAAGATTATTGTTTTCACTAGTCCTTACAAATCCAATACTTATAAGATAGGAATGAAGTCTTTCATACCAAGCTCAGGGTTCTTGTTTCAATCCATACAGGGCTTTTTGAAGTCTACATACCATGTCCCTCTTGTCTAGATCAATAAACCCTTATGGTTGTTCAATGTATACCTCTTCTTCAAGTATTCCATTTAGGAATGCTGACTTGACATCCATTTGATATACCTTGAATCCTTTACATGCAGCATAAGAAAGTAATATTCTTACTCCTTCTAGCCTAACAACGGGTGCAAAGGTCTCTCCATAGTTAATTCCTTCTTCTTGTGCATACCCCTTGCATACTAGTCTTGCTTTATTTCTAGTGACTTCTCCATTCTCATTCAGCTTATTCCTGAATATCCATTTTGTACTGATGACATTCTTGTCATCTGGTCTCGGTACAAGTGTCCATGTCTTATTTTTCTCTATCTACTCAATCTATTCATTCATAGCGCTTATTCATTCATCATTATCTAGTGCAGAATTGATAGATTTGGGGTCGTAATCACAAATAAGACATCTTGTATTTAGAGACTTACTTCTGGTTCTCATACCAGCCTTTTTATCTCCTATGATCTGGTTTTGTGGATGGTTCCTTTTGACATATCTTGCAAGTATAGGCTCAAATATTTGTCTATCAGCTTGATCATCATTTTGTTCATCATTTTGTTCTCCATCACTTTGTGTATCATCTTGAGCAATATTCTAATCGTCGGTATTTGCAGCATGATGCTCGGATGCAATGATTTGTTGCTTGGGAGATCTACATTGTTGGTTGGGTAGAGTGTCACGTTCCTCATTGTAAGAAAACCTATTGTATTCATCTAGTTCTTTAGTGCTTTCCTTCTCATTCTTCTCTGCAAATTCATCTATCTTTACATTTGCACTTTCAACAATTTTGTTAGAGGATTTGTTTAGACATTTATAAGCCTCGCTCTTGGTAGAATACCCTAGAAAGATTCCTTCATCACTCTTGGAGTCAAGTTTTCCATTTCTATAATCTTTTAAGATATAACATTTACTTCTAAATTTTTTGAAATAACTTATATTTGGTGTGTATTCATACCATAGCTCATAAGGTGTCTTTTTGGTATCTTTCTTCGATTGTACTCTGTTCAATGTATAAATAGCGATACTGACAGCTTCTCTCCAAAAGATTTGGGTGATACCTTTCTCTATCATCAGTGTCCTTGCACAATCAACTATGGATCTATTCCTTCTTTCAGCAATTCCATTTTGTTGTGGTGCTCTCGGTGTAGAGACTTGTCTTCTAATTCCATGCTCATTATAAAAGTTAGTGAATTCATCTGAAATAAATTCCCCTCATCTATCTGATCTTAAGCATTTTAACTCCTTACCACTTTGTTTCTCAACCATAGCCTTATACCATTTAAACATTTTAAATGCTTCTGACTTATCTTTTAGAAATATGACTGTCATCATTCTAGAGTAATCATCAAAAAAGAGAATAAAATATCTATCTCCATAATAACTCTTTGTCCTCATAGGTCCACATAAATCAGGATGGACTAATTCTAGAATTGTATCAAATGTATGAGTTTTTCTTTTGAAACTAGACTTTGTCATTTTACCTTTTTGACAATTCTTACACATGATGTTGTCAGGCTTGGTCATCGTCGGTAAGCCTCTGACATTTCTCTTTTTGCTAATCTTTATCATGTTGTCAAAGTTCACATGAAACAATCTTTTGTGCCACAACCATATGTCTTCGTTTGTAGCAATCAAAAAAGTGGTGTCAGTATCATTCATATAGAATAAGTTACCTTTTGTCTGCTCACCGGTACCAATCAAATTTCTTGATTTATTGAAGATCTTTGCCTTCTTATTTTCAAATGCTACTCTGTGACCTGAATTATTCAACTGAGAAAAACTCAATAGATTATAATTCAATCCATTTACCCAATAAACTTTTTCACTTTTTATATGGTTATTCAACATTATAGTTCCTCTTCCTTCAACTGGACAAGGTGTGTCATTACCCATTCTTACTGAACCACCTTTATAGTACTCAAAAGTCTCAATCTTTTGATTATCACCGGTTATATGGTGAGTGCAGCCACTATCTATGATCTAGACATCATTTTTACTAACTTTAGATATGAGTGCAATTTCTACATACCTTTCTTCATCATCATCTGAATCATCTTTTACTGCCACAAATACCCTCTCGATGTCTTCATCAGATTCAGTGTCAGTATCATCATCTTTGCATTTTTCTAGGTAACTGGCCTTCTTTCCTTTGTCCTTGTAGTCTCGGGAATCTCTTCTTTCTAATTGTGGGTAGCTTCTGTAATCACCTCTGTCAGACTTATTTTCAAATGATCTATCATTATTTTTGTCATCTTCTCTTCTATTAGTACATCTTGCAGCAAAGTGTCCAATCTCTTTACAATTAAAACAAACAAGTGGTAATTTACCTTTGTATTTACCTTTGCCTATCTGCATTCTTCTAGCCATAAGTGATTCAATTTCATCAAGATCATCTTCTTCACTTTCACTATCACTATCTTTTCTCATAGTGTTTTTATGACTTGATTTACATATTCTCATAGAAGTTTTGAATGCAAACTCTATGTTTGGGAAGACACTATTATCAAAATTGTTCATCTCAAATGAAATCAGTCTTCCAATTAAACTATCTAGAGTAACATTTCTATTTGCTACTACTCTCATTTCTTGAATGGCAGATACTCTAATAGCATAAGTAGGCAGTAAGGTTCTTAGAATTTTACTTACCACTGTATCTTCTTCTAGTACACCTCCAACTCCTCGGATATCATTGACTACCTCTTTGATTCTTGTGCTATACTGAGTGATGTTTTTACTTTTTTTCATTTTGAGATCATCAAACTTTCCTTTAAGGCTTTCTGCCTTGGCTCTCAAAATATTTTTGTCACCACCATGTACAAGCATCAATTTGTCCCACATCTGCTTTGCAGTCATGCAGGTTTTGACACTTCAAATTTAGCATCGGTGAGTGAGGAAGCAAGCCCTATCACCATGCAATTGTGCTCATGCTTCTCTCTCAATTGTTCAATCATTGGTGCTCCTATGTGCAACACATATTCAACATCTAAGTATTGAGTAACATCATTACCAATACCTGATAAGTGGAGTCTTATTCTGCTCTGCCATGAAGCAAAATTATCTTTGTTCAACTTGGGCACATCTCGTCTGTTCATCTTGTGATCTCTAGCTTAGGTCTTGAAATCTTCCTTCTAAGCACACAAGCTCTAATACCAATTGTTAGTAATAAATGAGAAGGGGGGTGAATCAATGGCCTCAAAATTTATCCTTAAATCAACCCTTAAAACTTATAACCACTAATTATGTCTCAAGTTATCTTCTGTCCTACAAGAAGTATGCCTTGAAATACATATATCATTTTTCTACTTGTCGGATTGCTTTGTTAATCTCTCTTCTGTATGATTACCGATAAGTAGTTAACTATTTACCGGAACACAGTAAATATGCAGAGTGTACTGATCAATCTAGAAATGCATATGTGAAATGTAAAATAGTAAAGTAATAAGACATAAACACATAACACATGGATTTTAACATGGAAACCCTGTTAAGGGAAAAACCACTGCGATCGATACCCCTAATTTTCACTCTTCTGAAGTGAGCTCTATTAGGAGCCAACCCTGTTAAAGGTTACAAACACACTATTAGGTGTGACCTTGTTAGAGGATTTAGAAATATTTTGTCAACTAGTATCTGACATCTAATGCTACCATCCTTGATCAAACTCTCTTGGCCTGTCAATAGGTATCGGGCATATCCAATGCTACTTTTGTGATCAAACTTTTTGATACTCTTTGGGATGTATCTCAATTGTAAAAGAATTTTAAGTCCTGCTCGGTTAAGAGGCTCTATGCTTCAATGGTTAAACTGAAACACTAATTATTTCTTCATACATACAAATCAATTACAGATTTTTAGATCTATTGTAAGTCCATTACCTCTCTGATCAATATAATCACTTATACCTTTGCTCCACACTATTTTTCTCTGTGATGCTTGTCTCACTGTTCGTCAGTGTCTGCAGAATCTATCTCTTTCCTCAGCTTGTTGATCAGGACTGAATGAAGACTTTCTTCTCCTTCATATTTTCTTTAGCATCTTTCCTCTTCTCTTTTTCTTCTCACCTAATTCCCCCATTTGTAATGAATTGGGTTTGTCTCTATATAGACATGGTTTCCCCTTTTCTTGGCTTTCTTGATTCTTGGCGTGTTCCACACTTCTTGCCAATAGATTTAAATCAAACTCCTGATTTATCTCAAAGAGATCTTCTTGCCAATTGGATAAATCAGCTTTAAATCAATTACTTATCTCCGGCTTTATCTGGATGATTATAACAATGATAAGTATTCGTTAATTCCATCTTTAGCTTCTTGACAACTAAGCATTTTGTCATTTTCTGAACTCTTTATTTTGTCGGTCAACACTTTAGTTAGTCATCGGTGATAACTGACTGTTCCATCGATGTGACTTCAGTTGTCATCAGGATCTTCATCCTTGTCTTCTCCGTCGGGCAACATTGAAATTCTCTCCGTCGGGTTACTCTATGCTTTGCTCGTCGGTCAACACTGTAACTCTACTCGTTGGTAGTGCTATGGATTAGCTCATTGGGTAACACTGTGACTCTGCTCTTTTACTCTGACCGTCGGTGTGCACTCCGTCAGTGTATGCAGTCACTTAGTGAATACTTGACTTGTATGCATTACTGATAGCATAGCCTTGATTCATCGGTTCTTTGAAGTCTTTGGCAGTATTTCCATGACCATACAGATTATATCAAGTTGACATTAATGACAATACAATACATTAACTGATTTAATGTCTTGCGTGATCATTAACTTAATATCTTCAAATATTCAATTAGTTACATGTCATCATATATAGTATCTTATATCTTATGTGGACAATAATGTGCTATATTTTAGCTAAGGGGATTTGAATAATTGTCACTTCCTATGTCCACATTCTTATCCCAATTACATTAAAAGGAAAATCACACTATCATTTGAGGTTTGAGGAGTTTATCTCTAGCATTTCATTATTTTGTTGGTTGTCTTAATTTCAAGACATCTTATGTTTAACAGAGAATATTTATAATTATTGTATTTTATTTATATTATTTATTCTAAATAGAATTAGAAAATTGCATTCATATAAATTCTTTCAATAATAGATCTTTACACATTTCAAAAATTATCATTATACATTTTTACTTTCTAATAATAGAATTTGTATTAATTCTTTCAAACAATAAATCTCTACTCACTTCAACAAAATGATAATTACATATATTTAAGATTTGATTCCAAATGTCATTAGAGACATTATCTTTACATTGTTATTTCCAAATTCCAATTGCTTTCTAAAATCATTTCCAAATGACCATCTTGTACACCACTAATATTTGTTCATAATTAACTAAAGTTGAAATTTGAGTTATAAAATGCAGCATAAATCTAAGCGTTGAACCTTCAACATCATTTAATAACTTTCATCAATGAATTCTCTTCTGACTTATAAATTATAGCTTAAGGTGTTAATCATTATATCTATAACAGTTTTAGAGTCGATTTCACTATTTTACTAGTAGTTGCAAGAAACTTAGAATGATATTGTAATTGAAAAACAAAAACAGAAGAAAACATAGCATAGCATAACTGCAAACTATTCAAAGAAATTTATTCGTCAATAAGTTTTGATTAAGTAAAAACAAGTTTTGAAAGGACCCAAAACCTTTTACAATAAAAAAAAACACTGAGAGATAGAACAATAAGAGACCCAGATTACAACTGTGAATCAACACCAGACACACCAAAGGGAGGAAACAAGCACTCCCACAAAGACGAAACCAAGACCCAAACAACAGTCAGCAAAAAAGGACAACAGTAAATCATTTATTCCCACCCATATGTGACCTTAAATTCATATCAAAAGGAGGCTTGGGAGGCTTAAATTTCTTTCCTTTGACAGTTTTCCATCCTTCCTCCATCAACAAAGCATCATTCTTCCCTAACAAAGAGGTATCAGAGAAACCCGCAACTCGAGAGACAGGACTGTCCATCCCAGCATACCCGACAGGGACAGAGACATCAATCCCCCCCGAAGGAGACTGGGCACCAGCCACAACACCAGCATTAAGGATAGCAGAAACATAGATAGCATCAACCCTTGGGGCAAGGATAGCAGCCACAACGCCTGGCAGAACAACAACACCTTTCTGACCCAGGACAACATCATCCTTCGGGGTAGCATCTGTAATAGTGACATTAGCTTTAGTAGCATCCGTAATTTATTCACCAATAAGTTACAATTTATAGGTGTAGAAGATTTCACTGTCTTCTTTCAAATTAGCAAATATATTTGACAGTTAACAGGGATGATTGACAACAAATTGGATAGAGAGTTAACTAATATTCTTGACATATATTTATTGTGGAAACATATATTCTAAAAATGGTTTTATAAGAAGCATTCATATTAGACTTATATTAGATAAATGAAATATAAGTACAATTATAGACAAATCAAATAGAAAGGCAGTTGTTGTTGCAAGGCCAACCCTGATAGGTGAAAGAATATGGTCTCACTTTTCCCTCCTAGAACTTCTTAGATTTATTGTCATAAAGGTAAAATCTGATACCAAAGGTATGAACATCTTTGGTTTATTGTCATATGATTTACAGTCTATAATATTATTATTGTACATAACTTCTAATGTAAATTGTGTGAATTTATTTCTTCAACAAAATAAAAATAGATGAGGGTTAGTCAACCGTGTGAACATCTTAGATTTAGTTGTTTGGTTTTCCTAAACAAAATAAAAATAGTTTAAGGTTTACATTTTATTCAAAATACAAAATATGTGTATAAATAGCATATTGTTTTTTTATATAAAATAGTAGCAAAATAATCGTGTTGTTCCTTACACAACCATAGCCCGTAGGCTGACGCTATCAACAACACACTAACAATAAATGTGCTAGCTAATACAAGGATAGACCATAAATGACACACTAACAGAAAAGCTAGTAGCCCACCTCAAAGACGGGTACACAACTCACCCACAACATGAGGAGGAGAATGAGATGGTAAAATGAATAGTGTATTATTGGTAAACAATACAAAAATAGTTTTTCAATTTATATATTTAGAAAGGTTAAACAACTTCATGAAATAATTCATAGAAATATGAGGTGCAAGTATTTTTTTTAATAATCTTTCATGCAAAATTAGGTCTACAAATTGACAACAAAATCATATGTATTTGACAATTTTTCTGAATTTGACAAATTGATTGGAAAACAAAGTGGAAACTATATCAAAATAAAAATGTTTGATCATGTGAAAAAATACAAATTTAATATGTTTCTAGATTTTTCTAAAAAGCATAATGTTAAGATTGAGTTACCTACTTCCTTAAAAAAAATGGAGTTAATGAAAAGGACCATTATTGAGATGGCAAGGAAATGTTTAAAAATAATAAGAATTTGGATAACTATTTATCGGTAGAAGTAATGACTACTACAATCATCTTTTAAATAGGAGTCATATTGTAGATGTTCAAGGAATGACTCCTAGAATTAAGTCACTGTTTACTCATTCGAAGATGTTTTGATACGTTGTGTATGCACACTTACCAAAAAAAGGTTAAGTTGGATGATAAATTCTTGAAATGTATTTTCATTAGGTATCGATATGAAAATAAAACATACAAACTGCAAAATTGAGAAAGCAACAAATTGGTAAAGAATAGAATAGAGATGTGCTATTTCATGAAGAGGCAAAATACACCAAAAACAAGGAAATAAATGAATACTATATTGGAATAAAATCATTTACCTACTCTTATGTTGGACACAAATTTTAAAAAGTGACAAGTAGATCCATGCAAAGTGAATTGTGCCCTAATGACTTCAATCATGATCAATCATGAATACCAAAGAAACACAATTTTTTTCCCTAAGCCTAGGAAAAAATTGAATGGTTGAATGAAAAATAATGAGCTATTAGCTATTAGAAAGAATGACCCATGGTATTTTATCTAATTACCTCTTGGTAAGAAAGCAGTTGGAACACAATAGTTGTACAAAACTAAGTACAAATCTAACAACATTGTCAAGCATAAGGTAGGTAAACTCAACAAGAAAGTGTTGATTACACCAAAACATGTATTCCTATCATATAAATGAATATAACTAAACTAATATCTTCTCTGGCCGCTCAACATGGCTGGATTGCTAATCACACTAATGTTAAAAGTGTTTTCTTGAATGGTTAAATTGATGAAGACGTTTAGGTAACACTATCTCAAGGCTTGACATACCTTCCAAAGAATACTACAATCATAGATTGAAGGTGACAATCTTTGGTAGTCACTAAGCGCATGACTGCTACCTACAATAGAAAGCTTTTATAAATAATTAAGAACTCAAGAGACGTTTTTATCTTATTTTCAATGTGAATGATCTTATATAGACTAAAATAGTTCACCTTTATTTACAAAATTTAGAGCAATCAATGATTTTAAAATTTGAAATGGTGAATTTGTGAGAAATGCATTATTTTTTTGGTTCAAAAAATTTAGCAAAATGAAATTGCATATTCATGTCTCAACAAAAGTATCCTCAGATATTCTCCAAAGATTTCATATGGAAGATTGCAAACCCATTAGATCACCCACTGAAGTTGAACTTAAATTGTCAATGTATGATGTATCTAATTCAGTGAAGCCCCATCTGATACAGTGAAGCCCCACTTTCCATTTACAATGATTGTTAGCTTGATATCTGTGTGCATACTGCCTGACTACATATCACACATGCAATGAGCTTAGTATCTACGCTCATGTCAAAATCTAAGGAGATATATTAAAGTGTTGCTATGAAAATTCTTAAGCATTCTCAAGTGGCATTGACCCATTATCTTTATTTTTAGCATTTTAAGGATAATAAATTATTTGAATATTTAGATTTAGATTTTGTTTTGCAGTATTTTTTTGAATTCCAAGAAACAACCTACCATATCACTTTCTACAAGTGAAATTGAGTCCAAAGTTTACCTTCATAGCTTGCCAAACAATTTGATTGGAAAAAAATTTAGGGAATATGCAACAAATATAGAATAATCCCACAATGACGCATTTTAATCGCATATTAACATTCAATATCACTATATCAAAGAGTGAGTTAAACAAGGACCCATTGAGCTATTGATGAAGCCCCTTGCTCATGACCAGTTTCAGCAACTCAGATATTTGCTTCAAGTTCTTAATATTTCATTATGGGAAAGAATTAGGTATAATGAACATTTGTTTTGGTGTTTCCCAATGTTTATTACTACGAGGGAGGATAAAAGAGTAATAGCATTTATTTCGTAGTTGTTTGGAGTTAACAAGCACATAGGTAGTGATTCGAAGTAAGTTAGTTTCTTAGTTCCTCGATCAATTTACACTTTTCCTTATAAACGTAAACCTCCTCTCCAATAATAACACATGAAAATGCAAAAGGACACCTAAGTGAATTACAAAGAAAATTCAAAAGTGTAGATATTTGGTATTGTTAAACTAGCCTGTCCCTCCATGCCACTTTAAAGCACAATACTCTGACTTTTGCTAATTTTTATTTGGACGAGGGCAATTAAATCTCCAAATTCAGAAAACTGGTGCTGTGTCATTTTGAATAGTGCATAAAGCATCTTTCTAGATATAATCAACCCCCAGACCTCTTTTATAAGTGCTTTCTGAAAATATAGATAGATCAAAGAAAATGTTTTATCGTGTAGAGTCTTTGCATCCTTTAAAACATGCTTCATTAGTCGGATTATTACATTCAATGTCTACTCCAAGTATACATTTCTTGGCAAGAGTTTGATTTACTTCTCTGAGTTTGAGCATTAGGTCGCAATCCAAAATTTACAAGTTTTGAAATATGATTAGTAAATGGGCTCAAAAATATTTTTGCGTGCTTCCAAGACACCGAATTGGCGACATCCACCCTTAAAACAAATTTCAATATTATCCTCTCTAATCTACACGTGTTCATATTTTCTAATATATAGGTTTACATTTCTGTCTTCTTTAAAACAATGACTACTTGGGGACCATAAAATCTCCTCGAACTCAAAGGATATTAACATTGCACCAACCTGATAGCCCACACACATGCACCACAAGCAAGCTAGCCCCTAAAATAGCCCTTTTGTCTTACATGTCCCAGCATTCCTACCCTGTTTGTGCACGATTGTCTGTTCACAAATTCAAATTAATACAGTGCTCTGTTGGAGGCTGTATGAAATTCAATTGCAGAGGGTTATGCGCTGCAGTAAAGGACAACGATGATAGCATGGAAATCCATACCGTGAACACAATCTAAGAAATGTGTGCTCGACAGCTATGACAGTCTGTGAATTGATACATTAGAAAGGATATATCTATCTGACTACTTATTACTTGCATCAATCTACACACAAGCTTCATTGACATTAATCTAAATATTGTCCGAAGAAGTAAGAACCCCCAACTTACAAAAACATTGCTGAAACATCTGAAGGATATATCTTTTCGTTTGTGAGCATCCTAAGTCTCTTCTGTGAACTACTTATTCAAACCTCAAGTGATTATGTAAGGATGTTAACAACTTGGGTAAATTAACTTGTAAATGCCATTCTTTGGACCAAAAATAAAATTAGGATCTTCCTTTGAGGCAAATAAATGAAAAGATTCTACTTGTATTTCCTTACTACCATGGTGTCCATTTGAGGCACTTACATGTGGAGGCTTAACCTGTATTGCTGTAGCACCCCTCTACAGTCATTAACACCAAAAGTCCAAACATGTTATTCATCTTTGTCAATGGTATTGTATCTTTGGCACAGTGGTATGATAATGAAGCCAAAAAAAAATGCTAGTCACAATTCCATTTTCCTTTTCTACAACACGCCACATAGAGATGTACAAAGTCCAACTCGCACTCCTAAAGATAATCAACAGGCTACAAGACCTAAAATTTGTAGCATCAAACTTTTATTTGTGATGCATGCCAGCAAGGTACATCCAACTCCTAAAATATTCCAATGTTCCAAATTTCGTATCTTTTTTTCTTCAATCACCTGAAAACAATTGAAAAAGGAGGTCCTAATGAGTGGAAAATACAAAGATGTAGCTTTTCCAAAATCACTCGCACTAGCAATTGAGATGGCATCAATAGTTGCCAACGAAGGAGCTGATCTAGCAAAACTTGTTCCCGGACTTCAACTGAAAGTGGTCTGTCCCAGCTCAAATCCTCTTAGCCACTCCTGTCAAAAAATCGGGTTCAAGCATTCTCTCACGAGCTCTTAGAATCATTCTTGAGAGATTTTAGTTTACGGTAGCCTTTATCAGTCCCAAATAACCTGCGAACTCATAGTTAGCATAGAAATAGTATGCATACAAATTGCAATCAAAAAATGAGACACCAACAGTTCAGAAATTGAATTAGCAGTATAGCTAGTCAATGATAACAAAATCTATTTTAAGGCCCAAGGAAATATCAGTCAACGGCAGAATTGCAGATAGTATTGAAATACAACTAAGAGAAAGAAAGCTTTTATATAAGCCATGCTGAAGACATATCATCTTCCATTTGCAAACTATGCAGATGTGGAAAAATTTCCGTTTGGCATTTTACCATAGTAGATGAAATCTACTGAATACATGCCTCTGAACTGAAATGGATCATTGAAGATGCCACCTTTCTTAAAAAAAATGTATCTCTTTTAATAATAATTAAACCAAGCAATGCCCCGTTTTGCACCTGCCCTAACTGTCAAATATAAAAAAAGATGCAGAACAATTACCGATCCATATAAGTAAAAGTTGATGAATAGTTCCCAGACTTAGTGTAGAGCAGTCGGTGATGATAATCATGGAAATCAGCTCTGTGAGCAACTCAAGAAAACCACATTCAAGGTTAAATATATAATCCTCAAGAAAATAAGCAGATGGAAGAACAGGTAACTTCCCATTCAAGGTTAAATATATAATCCTCAAGAAAATAAGCAGATGGAAGAACAGGTAACTTCCCATACTAACCCTCCATAGATTGGAAACACCTTGGAAAGGCTCCAAGGAAAATCATAGCCACAGTGTGCCTCTACGGTCTCCAACACTCTTAGACTCATCCATAACCATAATGTCAATAAATGAGGCCCAGTGATGGCAGGCCCAACGATGGTTGCAAAACCAAGGAACAAGATTTCAGCAGGATGGGCATATTCTGATGTCAATCCGAATGGGGTAGCATATCTGAACATAAATAACTTATTAATACCAATTCCCAAAACTCATCAAGATGATACAATATATTCATCTTACATATGAAGTAGATACTTCTAACCAGTTCCATTTGAAAAAGAGCTTACTCATGATGAACACTATGAACATGCTTGTACAACCATTTTGTATGCAAAAACCTGTGGCCCCAATAGAAAACAAAATCCTCAAGAATAAAATATAACACAATCTGTGATACAACTACTTTCCTGCACAAGAGAAATACCACGATCAATCTTTCAGAATTTGTGTTCAATTTCACAGTTCCGATAGAGCTCATGAAAACACTCACCAACAAATTGTAAAAATTGCCAATATATTTAGCCATTTAAGGTACTTGTAGCATCATGTAATCGATTAGTCACAAATATATATCCTGAGAATATATACAAGATGATTGTTGATCTCTGATTTCTGTGTAAGTACTCAATTTACTTCTAGAAAAACTCAACACTTACCAGGATGGAAGTGGTAACTCACTCGTCATACCCATGAATCTGAATACAGGATATGAAACCATCATTACAGGAAGATTGACACAAAAATGATATAGCAGCAAACGAGTTATGCATTTCTCCTGTGCAGCAGGGGTATTCATCTTGCTCTGCAAACATGCAAATTTGGATTAGGTCAGTTACTTGACACAGCACAAACCTATTTAGCATCTGCATTACAACCAGATTACACCAGTACACAACCATCAATTATAAATGCATGAAAGCACATGCATCAAAAACTCGGCTGGTGAACAGGAGACATTTAAATGTCTAACCTGAATCACTGCATACAAAGTTCAAGGCTCAAATTGATGAAAGCATTAAGTGATTGATACAGAGTCAACAAATTGCTGCTTATCCTTGCACATTTAGTGAATTAAGTCAATTTTGATATGTAATACAAAATTTTACACAGTTCATCCAGAAGCTCTATACATACTATGGACTGTGGAAAACTCATGCCTGCAAATACAAAAAACTGCCAATGTCAAGAAATATTACTTTTTTTGCAAATTTAATTCTAGCAAAGGGTAAAAACAAACCATGTTTTAAGAAATGGTATAGAGTTTTCCTTACAAACTATATAATCGGATTTGACACGTGTGTTTAAGTTGAACGCTAGGATGCCGGTTCGGGTTCGAATTCGGGTTCAAGTTACAAGAACTGGTTCGCCGGTACGGTAAAATTTTGAAAAGGGGTTTGGGTTCGGGTTCGTTAGTACAAAAATATGTAATTTATATATATATATATATATATATATATATATATATATATATATATATATATATATAT
>MU225839.1:794531-811515 GCA_018584345.1 Thuja plicata
GGGCTTCAATTGATCATCAAGCGCCTTGACCTCTTGATCCAACAAGGTGGTTCGTACTTTCTCATAACCAGGGCCCTTATACCCTCTTGGAGCTTCATTGGCACTTTTCAACATCTGCTTCCAATATTTAGAGTGAACAACACTAAAAGGCAGCCCATTTGCATACAAGCATCTTGCCACATCCATGTCGGCAAGTTCTCAACTCTGATTTTGAAATGCAGTTTCTAGTGGTCCCTTTCTTTTAAGTGTGTTTGTAGGGGGTGCTTCACTTTCAGTGTCAACTGAGCTAGTAAAAAAGGGGTGATCTTCTATCACAACATCTACAGAGTGGGGTTGCATTCCCTTTGCTTTTTTTTTACTTTTACTGCTATGGGTTGTAATTTGTCTACGTTCTTCTCTCTCTTCTATTGCCTCATGCTCTGCAATATATTGTAATACTGTTGCATTTGGTATAGGTGCGTCTTTTTTTCCAGGGCATTTCTTGACTCCTCTTCCAGGGAATCCACACAAATGGCCTACCACACAATAATATGAACTATTCCTTACTACATCACATTTCCAACGGAATCCACCACCTCCAGGAAGGGCACTTACAATATCAACATACTTCCACAAAGGAGAATCAGAAGGGGGTTCTACTGTTTGGTCAATATTGCGGTTGCCTACTGAGGAAGAGGTAGATGCCATTGTAGTTCCTTTTCCTATGGCAAGAAATTTGTATACATATTCTCAATATAATAATAAAACAAGAGAATGAAAAATTCTGGAAAATAATGGACAATGAAAGAGAAATGAACATAAAATAAAATGCTTAAACAAAAACAAAAACTTGAAGCAAATGGAACAAGAACTTACCTCTTCCACTCAAGCTTGAAAAGGTGTAGAAAAGAGGCACAATCACTTGAAGAAGGTCCAAAAATCAAACTTTCAACTCCTCCTTGCACAACCAAGCTCTTGCTCAATCACCTATTTCCTCTTGCTCAAGACCAAATAACCTATTTGTACACCACAAATGAGAATTAGAAGTCAAAAAAAAACTTTTAAAATCACCTTTTTAGGGTTGTGGCCGCCAAATTTTTATTAAATTCGTCATAAAAAAATGTTTTTTCTAAACCCGTGCACGAAATTCACTACAAGTTCGCGGCAAATTCGTTTTTTGTTTGAAGTTCGTCCGGGTTCGACCATCCGCAACCCGGGCTCGAACTTGGCCCTGAAATTCGGACCGGACCCGGACCCACAGGTGGACCGGACCCGGACCCCGAGCTGGTTCGAATTTATCAGGGTCCGGGGGGATCCAGGGCCGAACCCGGTATCTTAGGAACTTGAACACATAGCAGTTGTCATTCACTGTGCCTTGTATATAAATACAATCTTATGAAGCAAAGCATTGAATGCAAGGAAGTGGTTAGGGCAAGGTAATAGACATAAACATGGATTGATGACAAGACATGATTATTTCCCAAGCAGCTAGCTCTGACTTCAAGTGGGATGAATGTGTATGTTATTATTACGTAATTTTTGAATGAAGCCACCTTTACAAAATGGGTTTTTAATGTGTGTACCCATTTGTAAGGCATTGCTGGGATTAATTCTCTCACTTCTTATTCTCCTTATCAATAGTATAATCACATTACATGGAACTCTCTCACATAGCCTGTTGACTCAAAATGGCTTTCTAGACTAAGATTTTTCTACATCATGTATGGCATCATTCCTTTGCTCAACTATCTTCTAGTCAGCTAAACGTCTGCTCCCTCCCAACTAAATGTTGAGACAAATCATTAGATTTCTCGAGGTGGTAGGATCTATTGTCTTGGTTCTCTTGGGGTGGCAAAGGATAAACATTGAATAACACTATGTTTTAAGGTGCCTCCATTCCTATCTCTCATCTTGTCTTTATAAGAAAAGCCTCTCATGTACATTTTTTATGTCCATTCTTGTATTTTCAACCATTATTCTATCTTGCATTGTTGAAGCAAGCTATTCTTGCAATTTTGTATTGTGGAAGTTATTTTGGTCTTGATGTGTTCTTGGGGGTGTTGAGTCACCAATCAACTCCAACATGGTATCAAAGCTCCAAATCTAAAGGTTCCTTCCAAAATATGAGTATGATTTGGCTTGAAGAATTTGTTGGGTGCAGATTGGGGTTTCATTGACCTCACAGTTGAATTTAGGGCATCTAAGAAGGTCAAGTTTGTCTTTCATTTTGTTTTGTTTGCCAAATCTACAAAGGTTTGAATAAGTGTAAAGGTCAGTTGGCTGATTCAGGAGATCACTGACTATAAATTCATCTATTTTTGGTGAAGGTTTTTAGGCAAAAACAAATTGCCTGGGCAAGCCGCACAGCCCCCGAAGCACAATCCATACAACTTTAGTGACACAAATAATAAAATTTTGAGTGTTATTTAAATGTCAATTAATTTTTTTGTATGATCAAAAAATTTATTATTAAAAATCAAAGGGCAGTATTTTATTTCTAATCAAGAAAAAACTTAAATCTTTCTCAGCACATATTATTGGTCGACCAGAACCTGAAGGTTTTTGTCAGCGCATGTTGTAAACAAAATTTTGGCAGACTTAATACTCCTATGGGTGCACTTTATTTAGGCATGGTCAGTTTTTAATTTTACATTTGGTAGACATATTATTTTCGGTAGGTTTTGTCAGCATTTGTTGGTGGCACTTTAGTGCTTGTGTAGGCAGCCCGCTTGGCGCTAGCACCATGTGTTTAGGTGCTAAGTGCCACTCTTAGTTCTACAAACACCTGGTGGAGCAGCCCCAATCCGCACCGCCCCTTAGGCGATGCTTTTTATTTTGCCCCTCCACAAGATATGGCCATATGGAGGGACCAATTGCCTTTTTTGACCCCTTATGTCCCAAAGGTGTGGGGCAGGGTGTTCATTTTGGCATAACTTTCTCATAGAGGTGAATTTTTTCAGACGAGCTATTGTTGAAAAGCTGGCTTTGTGAATTTTCCAATAGTCCAGGTGATTTTCAAAAAAAATTCTGTTTTGAACACATTTATTGGTGTTTGAACTTTGAAGTCAACCCTTCATCTTTGGCTACCAAGCTCATTAATTTTTGCCATGATCTACGATTTTCACAATCCTTGCGATGTTGGAAAGGTATTGAGGAGCTCTTTCAAGCCATCTATGCACTTTTTTCATTTTTTTGCCAAATATATGTTTGATTCAGTTTTGTTACATTTGCATACTAGTGGATTACTTGGACATTTTGACAATTGAGGAGTTGTTGTCTTGACCTAATCACTTCATTTTCGTTATATTTCATGCAATGGATCTCTATTTTATCATTTGAAAAGTGTATCATTGTTGTAATCATGGTTTATTCAACTCATCCTTTTATAAAACTTTGACTAATGACAATTATGAGTCTTGGGAAAAAGGCATTGTAACACATTGTAGGTGGCTTAATATTTTGCCTCATCTTTATGGACTCATTCTTGAGCCAAAGACACGATAGAAAAATTTTGTTTGGTATAATGAGAATTATCATATCGTAGGATTAATTAGTTGTAGTTTCAGTGCAAGCATCTTCAAAGAAACCTATAATCAGATTTTAGAAATCAAGTGCCCATGCATAACTTAGACCAAGATTTGGGAGATGTTTGGAGATCTACACATTACTCCATTCAATGATTTTCCTGCTTCAGATTGCCTCATTCCACTTGATGATGTTGTCAATCTTCTCTTCAATGATGATATCTTAGAGGAGCTTGAATATGATGCAGAATTTGAGTGTCTTGATGATCCAGAGTCTTCTCCTACAGCTCCTACTTCTCCAATTGAGATCACAAATTCATCGTTTGTTGGTGATTCATTGAGCACTACCAATGATTCATTGCAATATGATGCAGAACTTGAGTGTCTTGATGATCCAAAGACTTCTCCTACAGCTCCTACTTCTCCAACTGAGATCACACATTCATCATTTGTTGGTGATTCACTGAGCACTACAAATGATACATTGCAATAGGTATCTGATTGTCTACCTGATTGGGATTCCTCTTTGACAGACATTGCTTCATTGTTTTGGATTCTCGCATTTCAAATTCGGAAGACCAATTTGAGGGTTTATCTCTCCTACTTGATGACAATCATGACACAACTCTTGTCATTTCATCTTTGTCTTTGAAGCCTGTTCAAAATCAGTTTCCAATTGTTCCTGGTTTATCACCTTTTGTTGTGATTGGCATGTACCTAATTGATTTGTGGCATCATTCAAGAACTTGGCAGCACATGAGCAGTTTTTAGAGACATCTTGATACATTTAGATTCCAATTCCTATCCAAAATGGGAAGCATTCCTACATTTGTACTTGGTTTATCTTCTTCCCAGGGGGTGAAATGTTGTTTGTAAGCACTAGACTATGTTTTGTCTTCAAGCACACACTATTTCTGCAGGATATTGTACATTGCAGGGGGGCTTTTTCATCTCTCTTTCTTTCCTATGGGTGGATCATTGATTGTACTTTCAGAATGGATTAGTTCTTGGGGGGTATCATTGAGTCCTGCAACATCATCCTACTCCCTAAGTTGCATTTATAAAGGGGGGGGGGGGGTGNAGTTGCATTTATAAAGGGGGGGGGGGGTTGTGAATAAGGTGTTGGACCTAGTAAAGGTCTTGTATGTACCAAGCATTTTCAGTAATTCCTAGTAAGAGACTTATTCACATAACTTAAATTTACTTAGGTCCAATCCTTCTAGAAGATTGATTAGATGTCACATGATCTTATCTCATGACAACTACTTTTAGTTACTTAGTTTAACACTTTAGTTGTCTCATTGCATAGGATTATGACACATGTCACAATGTATATTAAACCATTATTTGCTATTATCGCCATTCTCTCTTGTGGAAGTTATTTTGGTCTTGTAAGGTTCTTGAGGGTGTTGAGGAGTCACCAATCTACTCCATTTATCACGACGAATGAGCAAAAAAATTGGTTGTCACACAGTGCATTGTGACTTCAAGATCAAAAGGCGCCAGCTTTGTGATGGGTTGTTGATCCCAAACATGCCATAGAGATTAATGAGGAGGCACCAAATAGATTGATGAGGAGGTGGGATGAGATAGATTTATCATGCATAACTAACTGCTGCAAATGATTCTGAACCAATATCCTAAACTGCTAACTATGAGTTCACTATAACTATAGCATTGACATACTCATATTACAAGATTCATTTACAAAACATATACAAAGTGTGATTTGCATCTTCTTGTCTCTCTTATTGAATGAAATAATATAAATGAAATGACCAAAATGTGGCTACTAACCTGCCTGTCCATTTCCCTCACCTATCTTCACAACACATGTATCTCTGTGATTCGATGTGGATAACTTGGCCATTTTTTATAAAAATTCAGTCAGAGTGTCAATTCCAGCAATAGAATTAACTCAATTTAAGCCTACAATGTTATAATCCCATCAATTTAAGCCTACAATGTATGGCTGAGATGTTGTACCCAAAAGCTCAAATTTTAAAAAAAATCCTTTTTTTTCTTCAGGAAGAACCAAATTTGCTTCTTTCATTAGTATAGAACCAAGCAAAAAAAATCATCAACTAGAAAACACTCCACTAATAATGGGAAGAAAAGACAAAACTTTAAGGCGGTTTATTGAAATGGAATGCATCTGATCTACATAAGAAATTATGTATAATTACAGATGGAGCAGAAACACCATATATTTATTTCCATTTTTATAAAAAAGAAAATGCCATAGGCAAGTAAGAGAAGTGGTGGCAAGCCCTAGGACCCTGCTTGGAAATATGGGGCAATAGCTGCAACATATAGAATGGTAATTTAAAACTATTGTGTGATAGATATGAGAAGAGGCATAAATTGCCTCAAATATAGCCTCGTATGAATCACTTGCCAAGATGTCATGTACAGAAGCAGGTCATGAGGCTCAGAATGAGCCAAAAGCTTGACTTGCATCTTATGATCAGAGAAAAAAGAGAATACGACAGCAAAGGCTTTGGCAAGTACTGATTATACAATTCTAGAGGGAGATACAAGGACCTTTGCTTGTTACATTGGGTCATAGCTATGAGAATTAAGAAGTTTGGGCATCTATAGTTCCATTGTTTTGTTCCTCGTAACATTTCAAATTCAACCTTTGTTGGAAGGTACAGCGGAATAGAGAAATGCAAATGAGGCTGAGTTGGCATGTGCTAATTTTGGTACTATAACAATGCTGCATTAATATTGCAATGAGTCCTTATTGGGAGAAGTTGGTCACTACATTGAGAATGGCACATAAAGTGTTCAATGCACACTAGGATTATGATTTAAGTGAGCTACTATGGTAGGATGCAATCAACAACACGAATCTGCTAGTAATGAAGAAAAACTAATTTGAGAAAAGAAAGGTCGCAACATTATATTTAATGAGTAGACAGATGGCGAAAATCACACCTTGATCAACTTCCTTGTGGCTTACAAAGTATTATTAGCTATGTTACCCCAAGTTTTAGGGACAAGGATAGTAGGGGACGACGGGACATGTTTTGGGGATGGGAAGGAGAGGGAGCCATTATTTGGGGACAGCTAGGAGATGGCTATTAAAAAATAGGGAAAATTTAAGATATATAGAAAAATTTCAAATATTCATAAAATAGCATTGATAAGGCAATCAGCATATACATCATAAAACCTTGACACATAATATTAGAGTTAAATTGAGATTTTTCATGACTATGATAATTGATTTGATACAAGCTAATGGTTTTAATTTACATTATCAGCAGAAAATCGGTTGCTCAACAGAGTTTTTTATTAGTAAAGAAAACAGTTCAGAGAAGCTAGAGAGAATATTGGTTTTCTTTATTTTGCAAAAAATGTATCATATATTTCATAAAAGAAAATTTGAAATATATTCCTAAGTTGAAGAGTAGAATTTGAACGCAAATTTCTCCACATAAAAAGAATGGGAAAAAGCGACCTCCTCAATGGGCTACAAATTAATAATTATTAATTTAATATCTTTAATGGAGCCATACTAGTTTAACCTAAAATTTCAAATCCAATTCATCTTTGGAAGCCTTCAATTTCCCACACGTAAATGGAGAATTGTCCTCAAAAGTTGTAGGAAGCTGTCCTCAAAATCTACCTTACTCCTAGAACTCTAAAAGAAAGCAAGTTTAGAAGGAATTTATATTCAACCTGAAACCAATTTTCAAATTTTCCTTGCAGCAAGGTAATATCAAATGTTGTGAAAGTCTTAAAGTGAGAATTTTGATGGAAGTCAACTTGTTTCAGAGCTTTCTAAGGGAAATTTGAGTAGCTAGTAAAAGTTTTAAAAAAAATTGATGAAATTTTGGAAAACGAAAAAATCAAGAAATTTTAGAGTTCAAATTCTATTGATAAAGTAAATGACAACGATAGAGCCATCATAGAACCTTTATTTTTCATTTTTGTGTGTTTTTGTTTTCAATTTACATTTTAGTTGGCTAGGTTGTAGGGAAGAACTAGCTGTCCCTGAGATGTAAAGGAAACGTCTAGGCATCCCATAACTATTCTGTGGACGCCTAGCCATCCCCTGTTGTTTCCTACAACTTACAAAATCTCCCCAAGTTGTTTCCAAAAAAAATGAATTTTTGGGGATGGCAAACATTTTCAACCCATCCCTGTGTCCCCAAGACGTTTCCAACCAAGGAAAGCCCCATTTTGCCCGGGTACACATCCCCAAGTAATATTAATTAGTGTTTTTTAAGTCAACCAATGTGTCCAAAGAAGCAAAAATGTCAAAACCTTGAGCATCTAGTTGAAAGACATAGCGGCAAAAGTGGGAGAAGAGAATATTGCCTAGATAGTGACAAGCAATGCAGTTATATATGTGTTAGCCAGTAAACTTCTACATGAATTCTCCAAATCATAACATGCGGAGTCATATTCTAAATTTTGCCCTTTTCCATAAGGTCAGCAGATTTTTTGTTTGGGCCATTCATTTTGAGATGATATTGTTAGTGTAAATAGAACCATTATGCACCTATGAGGCAAATCACCTATCTAGGATTGACCTATTCACACCTAGCTTAAGTTTACTTAGGCTTTTTCATGATTTTGCCTCACTTCATATGATTGAAACATGTGTCCTCATTACTTGAGACACCTATTGCATTCATGTTTGACACTTGCTCACACACTTGTCAAGTGAGCTTACAAGTGTTCCATCTTTGAAGGATTAGTCACAGTTTGAGTCCTACCTTCTTACCTCATCTACCTTGCCTATATATGCAAGGTATCTATGTACATCTTACATACTTTTCAGTTTATATGATAGACATGCTTTTGTGCACCATTTTGTTTCACTAGTGGAGCATATCATTAGATTGTGCTTCCACATAATTAAATATTGTTTTATGAACTACCATCAATAGTAGCACCTCCACATTGCAAGTTTTAGAGAGTGTAGCATATTCTTAACTTGCATTTCAACAAGTCACACCACTATTGTCGCCTTTGTTCTTGTCCACAGAATGTGCCCCTATTCCAGCCGTTGCAGATTCTTGTCAGTTATTGTCTGGGGCATTCCCTATGCAACATGTTTAAGTCAATCTCACCTAGCAAGCTCCGCATCAATTGGCTGAAGATTTAAAGACACAACATACAAGTTTACAACCACTTAGCTAGGTTCAAAATCATTGTTTACAGTCTTTACACTTCTCTTTTCTGATAGCATTCCTTAACACTCTATAGAATTCCATCATACCAAAATCCCATCAGTGTGCTTCGGACTGGGAAGCACGTTCCTACAATTTATTAGCCATTGTTTTTGTTAGCAACAATGAATTGCCTTGTATTTCATGACAGTGATAGGGATGGTGCATGTGCTTGTGGTGGACTGCAATAGCATCTTCTACTATGATGTTGATCTGAATGACGATGTGTCGGGACTGACAGTACTCAAAGCATGTTTACACAACCCAAATTTATCTCAAGTTTGTTGAATGAAGATAAAAACAGTCCTTAAAATTGGAAGGGGTTGAAATGCAATTGAAGAGTATGAAGGGTAACATAGCTTGCAATAAACAATACTTCTCTATCTGAAGAACTGGTATTGTTTTAACTGTTTTTAATCATAACCGTTTTATGATTTTTCAAAAAAATTGGAGAGACCCTAGTTTGGGCACATATTTTTTAATGTTTTAAAATGTCCATTTTTTTGTATTGTTTCAATTATAAAAAGAAAAACAGCCAGAGACAGCCTAACACCTTTTGGGACAGTTGATAGGCCCTGGGGACAGCCTGCCATCCTCGGGGTAGTCGGAGGACTGCAGAAACATCAAGTTATCGCAGAAAGTCTTAAATGGGGTTGTGGGAGTGGTGGCACATCCTCATGAACATCCCACCAAACGGGTGAATGTCCCCAAATTTTAGCACTTTTTTGGGACATGCAATGATGTTTGATCTGTCCCCAAGCTCTTGAAACATCCTTGAACAGGGGGAAAGGTCAAACTATCAGGGACACTAACATTGCCCATGTTATTAGTGGGTTCCCACTTCTTTTTGGTAATCATGTGTAGGCTGTGTACCGTTGGTCATGAAAATAGTGCTGAAAGGCTAACTAGCCTTCACGCAACAAGTTTCACTTATTCTCAGCATCCATACAACATCCCACAAGTACTTTTTTACATTAAAGAATCCTCCAATGCGCCATTGCACCTTGCCCATATTATGTTGGTAGCCTTCAAAATCAGGGAAATTCTATTGTTTCTCAGAATATGAACTACTGACAAATTTTTGTCCATAAATCATTGAGAATGATAGAGAGGTGTACAGTCATCAGACAATATTCGAACTTGTAATAGCATCCCTAAGAATATGGAACAAATAAAAAAAATGATTCAATATAGTTATGGTTCTCGACAATGTTGAACCTTGAGGTTCAATTTTAATTTTGAATCATTAATGGCATCGCCCCAGCAATATGCATGGCTTATCAGTCCATGGTACAAGGGGAGTACATCCAAGTGCAATAAAGTATCATAGTAATTATGAATACAATATTTGTAAAAACAAGAAAATAGTTTAACAGAATTTCTGAACAAACCAAATGCTCCACAGTGAAACACAAAAAGGGCACCACATTCAAAACTGATTCTCAAAAACTGAATAATGGTTGGCAGTAAATCCATATAATTTAGACACAGCTGCCTTGATAAACAACTTAAATATGAGTGAACTCATTCACATGTGGAGAAAGCATTCCTGAAATGATACATAATGGTTTTTTATCGCTAAACACTATACACT
Organism: Thuja plicata; assembly: GCA_018584345.1. NCBI lineage: Eukaryota > Viridiplantae > Streptophyta > Pinopsida > Cupressales > Cupressaceae > Thuja > Thuja plicata. The sequence continues at coordinate 804,815 of MU225839.1, forward strand.
AAAAAGCAGGTTGGTATATAGGTACAACTTGATGATAATGCTACATATCCTATTTCTGGGACAGTAACTATCTCCTATTACATGCCTTCAATTGATGTTATTGAGCTCCATGATATCTTGTATGTTCCTGGTTTGACAAAGTCTTCTTCCAGTTTCTTTCTTTACAGATCTACTGTGTATTGTTGGGTTTGAGGGTCCGAAAGTGATCGTTGGGAAACATAACTCTCAACCTATTCACGCTTTGGCCATAGTAGCAGTTCAAGATAGTGGCCTATACAAGCTACTTACTGATTCATCTGTCATATATGGCAAGTGCCATGATGGAGTGTCTTCCAATTTTTAAGGAGATAATTTTAAAACCTATTAATAAGAATACAAAGAGAACCATGACAAATTTAATGTCGAATGATTCTCTCAAAAAGAGTGAGTTGACTTTAATGAGATTCTTACTCCAATTGCCAATGGATTTTCTAAGAGAGAGGGTCTTGATTTTGTTGAAGTTTTTGCTTCAAATGATCAAGTTGCGGACATTTTGACAAAGCCCCTATCAAAAGGGAAGTTTAAATATAAATAGAAAAGATGGTATTAATGGAAAACACCTTCCTCGCAAAGGAATGTTAGAATTTTAAGGGGTTGTTAGATGGCATCCTGGAGACACAGTAATTAAGATAAATAAAACCCTAAGTATAGTGATTAATAGAAGTATTGAAGGAAGCCATTACAACTTTATTGTCAAAGGATTCTCTCAAAAAGAGGGAGTTGACCTTGATGAGACTCGTACTCCAATGGCCAAAGGATTTTCTAAGAAAGAGGGAATTCATTTTGTTGAAGCTTTTGCTTTGAATGATCAAGTTGCAGACATTTTTATAAAGCTCCTATCAAAAGAGAAGTTTAAACTACTAAGAGGCACAATGGTATTGATGGAAAACACCTTCCTCGCAAAGGAGCATTACATTTTTTAGGGGTTGTTTCTATGGTGTCCTAGTGAACAACAGTTAAGATAAACAAAACCCTATTGTAAGGGTTAAATTCTGCAAACTGGGCTCTAGAAAATCAGACCCCATTTTTAGTTTTTGTACTGGTTATTTTAAGGACAGATTTTGTTCTAAGCTTAAGTGTTTTTACTGGTTTATTTGAGGTGCTGATTTTAGAGTATTCTTACAAGCTACTGCTTTATTCAAGGTGGACAGCAGCCATATACATGGTTTCCTGGAGACCATCTCCCACCCTTTGAGGCGCGTCTCAGAGATGGAGGCATGTCTCCAATACCACAGACATCTCCAGAAACTTCTTGATGCACAGCATTCTTTTGGCTGCTGTCTCCCATCGTCTCTGAAGTCTCCCAACCAGAAATTGACGTCTCCCACCAGAAAATCTTAGTGCAGAATGCTTTAAAAATTTAAAAGGAAAAAAAGGAAGGAAAAAAATAAAAATAAGACTGCATGATGTTTCATGCTGATATTTTGGATGATAGAAAATATCCATGCAAAGTTATAGTGATCAGATCTACTGATATTATAGACTATTTGAGAGAGACATAAACAGTTGTATGACTGATTTTCTGTCATTGTTATGGTCTAAAGGGAAATTGCCTTAACTATTTACTGTTCTTGTATGACTGATTTACTATTCTTGTTTTCAAAGTTCTGTCATTATATTTTCTGGAAATTATTAAATTTATTAAAAAAATGGTGTCTGCAAGTACCAATGTCTCCTATTTTTGAAAAATGGCTGTACTGGTACCAATACTAATCTCCAAAGGGAAACTGCCTTAACTATCTACTGTTCTTGTATGACTGATTTACTATTCTTGTTTTCAAAGTTCTATGTCATTATATTTTCTGGAAATAATTAAATTTATTAAAAAAATGGTGTCTCCAAGTACCAATGTCTCCTATTTTTGAAAAATAGGTGTACCAGTACCAATACTAATCTCCAAAGGGAAATTGCCTTAACTATTTACTGTTCTTGTATGACTGATTTACTATTCTTGTTTTCAAAGTTCTCTGTCATTATATTTTCTGGAAATTATTAAATTTATTAAAAAAATGGTGTCTCGAAGTACCAATGTCTCCTATTTTTGAAAAATAGCTGTACCGGTACCAATACTAATCTCCAACGTCTCCAAGTACCCGTCTCCTGGTAACTATGGTCATATATTTTTTATTTTCTTCTTTGTTTTGGGTGGACAATGGACATATTTTAGTTTTCTGCTTTATTCTTAGGAAACAACACAGATTTTTAGAGCTTTCTGTGTTTTCTTTAGAATAAAGACATGTGAAAATAATATATTGTTTTTGTCTTTTGTTTTCCCAAGTTGGAGTTTTCTAGGACACTTCGCACTCACTACTTTGCAAAACTGCGAAATCAGACCTTGAAATAATAAAATATTAAAATAGTAAGATGTGTTATCCATTACTTTCAATTTTTGTTATCCGTTACTTTCATAAGTTTGGCTATGCAAGCTATATCACTCAGATTTGTAGGTTTGATCAAAGTTTTAGTGAAACAGTTTATGACAAACCCTAGACTGCAGAATATGCATACTATGTGCTAAATTTTAACAAGTTCTTCCTCTGCCACAACTAATAATCCAATAATGGTTGCTTTGAACATCATCCATCATGAAATAACTTTAAGTTTTAACAGCTACTTGCTGAAAACTCAAAAATTAAGAGATGGCCAAATTACCACTAATGACTGAATTTCCATTATTGACTAACTTTTTTGTCAGACAAACCCCTTGACTATATTTCCTTTATCAGCTACTGCTTTTGCTTTATCGAAAAACTATTCATCAACAAACCCCTTTATTAAAACTCTTTTATATAGAAACCAACTACACATGAGGCATCCACATTAAGAGGCACCATGAAGGCTTATTCGTTATCTTAATTTACAATTGCATCCTCATTTTGATTTGCACTTTGTACTTTTCTTAAAATTATCCTTCCAGTTGAACTTGTACTTCCCAAAAGTATGATGGTGATCTGAGCCCTCCTACCTTCTCCTTGGCAATCCTCAAATGACAAGATCTACCTCATATGAAGAATTGCATCACATGCTACTGCTCTCATGCCAGATTCGTCTGCTATTAAAAGTGAAAAGCATTGTCACCAGCTTCCTTGCTCAAGATGGTTCAAGATGGTTCAAAGAAGAAGAAGAATCAGTGTAACTATTGTCATAAATATGGCCATATGCTAAACGATTGTCGCCATCGATTGGCTTCCGACCAGCGAAAGCAGGGAGGGTCTCAGCCTAACGCCAATGTTGTTGAGCACACAAAGCAAAAAGAGTCTGCCTTTTACGCTTTCATGGCTAAAAGACCTATAGACCATGTCAAATCTTCTGCTTGGTTCATTGATCTCGGTGCTTCTCGACATTTCAGTCACAGGCGTGATTGGTTTACAGAATTTTCTCCCTTTACTGATTCAGTTATATTTGGAGGAGGTGAAGAGTATACAGTTGTCGGCAAGGGCAACGTCCAAATTCAGTCCGTTGGGAGGAATCTCATATTCCTCAATATATACTACGATCCTGGCATGGAACTAAATCTTCTCTCAGTGAGTCAAATCATGTGACATTCTCCTCAGCTTGATGTTGTATTCAGTACACACAAGTGCTCGATTGTTGATCGTGCAACACGCACTACTGTAGCTGTTGGCATTGAGGATCATGGTCTATATAGACTTGTGGATACAGGTGATTCTCTTGAGCATGCCTTCACAGCTAAGTTACCATATTTGCCCAGGCACCTGCACATTCGCCATCTGATTTGCTCCAAATTCGAATTCGATTCAAATTTGATATTTCTCTGGGTAATTTGCTCCAAATTCGGCAAAACGGAACTTGACCGAATTTCGGTTCGTTTTGAGCAAATTTCGGAAATATCGCGCGAGCCCAGGACGAATTTGGTTTTTTTTTGCAAATTTCGAACAAATTTGTTTGAATTTCGATTTTGTTGACTTTCAACGGTTCATTTTAATTATTTTTAAAATTGTTTTTTTTTTCGAGTTTAACCCTAAAAATGTGGCGTTTTTATGTCACATGGCTTTTTGACTCCATTATGAGCCGCGTTTTTGGTAGCAGTCGTTTGGTCTTCTCTCAGCTCTGTCTTTTCTCAGTGTTTTTGCAGGTTGAGGTCGCTGCTGCAGGTTGAGATAAGTAACGTTTTATTATTATATTGTGGAACGTTTCATTTAAACTCTGCTCAAATTCTTCGGACTTTCCAAAAACGCAAGCTCAAGCCTCAAATTCTTATTTATACAATATGTAGGACAGAATGAGGCTAAAGACTATTAGAAAGAGTCATAAATTCTGTCTTGAACAGATCAACTATAGGATGCAATATGGAGCAAAATGTTGTCTCAGAGTCGTAATTTATTTTATAATAATAAATAATAATATTACAAATGTTGTCTCAGAGAGATAACTGTTTTATATTAATATTTTTTTGCTTTGTTTGTTGTTTATAGATTCATCAATCAGACTCAAAGAATGGTTGTAAGTGCTTCTAGCACCAAAAACTCCCACTTTAAAATAGACCAACGCTCTCCACTATGGAAATATGTGGAAATGGTTAAACCAATGCCAGGTGGAGGAGGTTATGTGTGGATTTGCAGCCATTGCAAAGAGGAATTTAGTAGCTCTTACAGTAGAGTGAAAGGACATTTGTGATTTATTCCTCAACAGGGCATTAAATTTCGTACAGGAAAACCAAGAGTTAATCAATGAATCCTAATCTGACTTATAGACTATAGCTTAAGGTGTTAATCATCATATCTATAACAGTTTCTTAGTCCATTTTCCTCTTTTACCATTAGTTACAACTATTGAAACTTGGAATTAAATGGTTTCATGGGCAGCATTCATGCTAGACTAACATTAGACATCTTCAAGCATATTAAAAGCTACAGCTTATACTCAACATTTCAATCTTTTCTCTGCCATGTAAAACCTTCTTACAGAGGACAGGGATTTGAATTAGTAGCCAATTTGAAAAAAGGCCTTCACAGTCCTCTTAAGCACACAACGCCCTCTCAGATGTTTTCAGTTAGTTTGTGTGAAGATCCTCATAACCTTCTATCAACTTTCAAAAATAAGAAACAGTTAATAGTTGATCATCTACTTAATCAATTTCTTCTCTATTCCTTAGGTAAAATGCAATTACAAGGTGACCATTTCTAAAAAGTTGTATGGAGGAATACAATAGCTGCAAACATCATATATATATAGTGTTAGCAAAGGAACAGAATATAGTTAAAAATGTTTTGGGGAGCTAGTGTATAACTGGTTCAGTATTACCAGTTTTTTTTTCTCTCTTGTTATGGACCGTAAACATTGATGAGATCCCAGAACTTCAACCCCCTACAGAAACTTCTCAGGCATCATATAGCTGATTACTCTAAATTATCTAAAACCGGTGAAACTAACATCAAAGCATGAAAATCACGTGAAAATGGCTGCTCAGAGACAATATATACCTGAAAAATAAACTCTTTAAAAGTCTTGGAACAGCAAACAATCACAATCAGTTTGGAAGAACATGACATGGATTGAGAGGGAAATTGATCAGGAACTTTCACAGTCATTGGCAAGTACAATCTTCTGCTTGGGAAAATGAGCTACTAAACTAGAAACATGCTTGGTATCACATAAGAAGCCAGGAAGGATAATCCACAGAAATTACCTTTCATTTTGCTGATCCTAAAATTATAAATTCCTTTCTTATGAGAAATGGATAAAGAGGCATTTCTTGGTGCCACCCAATGCTTTCTCTAATGATCTTTAAGAGGTTCCAATCACTTAAATTTACTGTTACAATCTTGGCAGGATTTCTTTAGCTTTCTACATCAGCACATTCATTGATATCCAGAATCTGCAGTGAGCATAGTGTCAGTGTTTCCTTTCTCCTCGAAGCTCTTAAAGATGGCTCTGCTATGTGAACCCATCAATACCTATGTCATTCAAAAAGCATAAAGGAAGCATACTCCTGTTTCCTTCAGAAGTGCTAATGCTGTCTAACCACAAGATATGTATTTATTGTCCAAACTGAACCTCACCTTCTCTCTGCTTTGCCACACAATAAAGTGATTCATAAAACACGTGATATTGAAAACTTATGTACCCACCCAACCAAAGAATGGTGCAAAGTAAACCCCAATGTCGTTTGTGGGAACCTATGCCCATCTGGACCAGGGGGAAATTTTCAGGGGCAGCAGGGATGACACAATCTTATGATTTGTTCAGGGTTATGGCATCCAACCCAGGAATTTCTTTTAAGTAGCAAAGATAAGTAAAGGTCTTGTCATGGTCACAGAGTGGACTGGAGAGAAAAATTGTTGAAACTGACTCAAAAATCACCTCATGACTGTTTTGCCATTAGAAAACTATCTTCTCTAGCAATTGGATTTCAAAGGAATAAGTCATTTATGAGCATTTTCCAGCAAGTGCAAGTCATTTAAAAATGCAGGAATGACAATAAAAGGCAGATATGTTGAAATATTGTTAACAAATGGCCCTTATTAAAGTTTATTTTAGATAATAAAATTCAAGTAGAAATCTAGTAAAATGGTCATAGTCACTATTTCTAATATATATCTATGAGAGAGAGAGAGAGAGAGAGAGAGAGAGAGAGAGAGAGAGAGAGTTACAAGATTTATTAAGGTGCAAAAAATGATTTTGCGTTTATTTCCAGATTA
>MU225839.1:811572-825095 GCA_018584345.1 Thuja plicata
ATTCTATTCTTAGAAGGCAATGCCTCTACAACGGGGATCAAATTTCATCTCAAAAACAATACCAAAAGTCCAGGTAGTTCATTAGCAAGATAGTCATGCAATATAGCATGATAAGTTCAAGAATGTTCAGATGATGCTTAACATCAGTTACAAACATAAAACATAAATGCTGATTGAATGTTTATGAGCATTTTCCAGCAAGTGCAAGTCATTTAAAAATGCAGGAATGACAATAAAAGTCAGATATGTTGAAATATTGTTAACAAATGGCCCTTATTAAAGTTTATTTTAGATAATAAAATTCAAGTAGAAATCTAGTAAAATGGTCAGTCACTATTTCTAATATATATCTATGAGAGAGAGAGAGAGAGAGAGAGAGAGAGAGAGACCATTATAGGCAGTTACAAGATTTATTAAGGTGCAAAAAATGATTTTGCGTTTATTTCCAGATTAGGTAACTAAAACCTAATGTAGATTTCACCTTTTCTGAAAATAATGCAAACTAGCATAACCACCAGTAAACTTCATCTACCTAATATTCTATTCTTAGAAGGCAATGCCTCTACAACGGGGATCAAATTTCATCTCAAAAACAATACCAAAAGTCCAGGTAGTTCATTAGCAAGATAGTCATGCAATATAGCATGATAAGTTCAAGAATGTTGAGATGATGCTTAACATCAGTTACAAACATAAAACATAAATGCTGATTGAGGGGAAAACATTCTATAATTAATCAAATTCTAAAATCAAATAATGAACTGAAGGATACGATCTGGAGGAATGGAAAAGAAACCTGGATTTTGTACTGATTCAAGAGGCCTAGTCTCTCAAGTGCTATATAAGGAAGCCCAGACAAGAAGAATATGCTTTCATGAAGAAGAAAGCTGCCTATGGAGGCCAGTTGAAAGTCAGTAAAATTTGTGATCAGATACTGCACCAGCATAGAAAAAAATTGGTTAGGAAACTTGAAAACACATTTTAAGAAGAAATTCATGCATTTATTTCATGTTGACATCAGTTAACTTGAATGATATTCCAAAAAACGGACAAGATGGCTCGTAACATTCCTTAAGTGAAAGAAATCCATGTCATGGTACCTTAAAATTGTTTGTAACATTCAAAGCTCCCAAAAACACACATCAAGTCTCATTAATGTTTAAGTTAAGTTTCTCTATTTTACAGTGTTCTAAAAAGCACACCATTGTCAAATGTTTCATAATTCACTCTGACAGTCTTAATGTGAATTATTGGACTAATAATAAATCTGATTAAGACAAAACAAACAAGGAAAAGTGAAGCAAAACTTATTGCGGGCATCATAAAGTCATGTGTAAAGGTAATAAAATCCATTTACCCGTGAGAGTGGAATCTGCCTTGTGTCAACTGTAGAAGCAATGTAGTTTGCATGAAAGGACACAACCACCAAGATGTTCAAACCATATGTATGCCAAGTGAACCTTATTAGCTACATTCGGATTGTTACTTTTAATCCTCAATCTCCTGGTTTTAGCTACCAGGAGATTGGGGACTAAAAATAACAATCCGAATGGTCTGGAGAAGCATGAGCAATTGTACAACTTGGCATTGTCATGATGAACATGCGAAATATAGTTTCAGTGGCCCTATGATGAATCATGAAGTGTAAAGATGCAGAAAGGCCTGAAGAAGCATAAGCAACTATACAACCTGGCACTGTCGTTATGGAGAGGGTAACTTTTATACCACTGGCCCTAAAGATGAGTCAATGTTTGGTTATTTGTGGATGTTCGGCAGATCTACCATCAATGGTGACTCAAGGCAAATTTCTTGAAGATGCTCAATTTTTTCTATAGGCAATTGTCTGGCAAGACCTGGTTTCTACATCAAATACTAACAAAAAAAAAAAATCATTTTGCCTGAAACAGGACTCAAGGACCATTTTCAGATTAATTTGCAAAAGAGGCATTTCACAAATGAATAATGGCTTCAAAAATTTCCCCATATTACCAAAGCACAATGTGAGATTCTAATTATATTTCCAGGAAACTTCAATGCTAGCTTCTGCTAAATTTCTTTAATATGAGATTGTCGAATAAGAACAGTTCTGAACCTATAAGCACAGTCACCAGAAGATATGAGCACCAGATAAGGGACAAAGTCCTTGTCCCTATATATGAGTTTTCTGATGACTATGCTTCTAAGCCAATGCCCAAGTTATTAAATGCTGATGCAGAATATTCCTTCGTACACAAGCCTATATGGACTGCACACAATCCCTCTAGTACTTTATCTGCCATAGACTAGAGAACATGGCACATATCCAAAACCTGCCCTTATAAGAGAAAAAGAATAATTTCAAGCACCTCGCGCTTTAAAACAAACACTAGAATTTGTTAACATTCAGATCATGACAAGACACATAAACGGAAGTTTTGATAAATCCAAACCTAGTAGCTCCGATTCAGAAAAGTGCAAATTAGTTCAGGGCAATAGTCATGATGTGTCTGCACCTAAGTTACACCAGACAAGGTTGCAGAAGTAGGTGCCAATAAGTTTCAAGTCCAGGGGTGCATCTGTACAGATGCAGCAGCATTTGCATTTGGGGATTCACAAGAAGACACAGTTTCATATGCATCTAGATGTAGATAATCTAAAAATGGAGAAAGAAATTTAAAAAACGAGAATAAGAAGCAATATCTCAAATCTGATAGAGAATTAGTTGCAGGTGCCAATTGGGTGTGCATAACAGCTGTACCAGGAAGAACAGATACAAATGTTCTGCTGGTGATTATTACAGGTGTATATGTCTACTACTGTGGATGAAAATTATACTAGGAAGATCAGGCACATTTGTTCTCCTAGTGATTGTTATAGTGACTTGTATTAACAGAAATCCTGCTTCTTGATATGAACAAATCAAACCGACCATAAGTTATTAATAATCCTTCGGAGTGGATGTGAGTATGCATGAGCTATTCACGGATCCGTAAATGTACATGCTTTCAGATAGATTTAAATGTAGAAAATGAGAAAAGAAAAGAAACAGAGAAATGTAGATGCGAAGTTGCTAATTCAATTGCAGAATATTATGCAGACGCATCTCAGATTCAGTTAAAGTATACCGAGGAGATCAGGTCGGATAATTTGCATGGTGATAGTTACAAGAGGCTTGAGGCTTGTGCTCATCGTATTTCTGCTTCTTGCTATCAAGAAATAGGCATCAACGTCCATTTTGAGTAAATTATTAAATCCTGTTGCAAAGAAAACCAAGTTCCAGTATACCTTCGCTCACTAATCTCCTATAAAATCAGTAGAGATGTGGGTGATTGAAAACCAAATCACAGTATTGATGTGGGAGATTGAAAATAGTGCACTATCAAAAATGGGTGATTGACATTAATTCACAATGCAATGTGGGTGACCGACATCATGCCACGATCACAAATATCCAATATTTGCACAAATGTGTAAACAGAAAAGAGAGGGAATAAGCATAAACACCTGCCAGCCTCTCTCCAGCATCGCCATGACAATCCAGAGCCCAGCCCAGTGCAGGCCACTTAATTACTAAAACCCAATAAGAAAGAAAAGCGTTGTACTAGGCATATAACTAGGAATGAAGTTGAAAAAGATTCGACTGCAATTCTGCTGATGTAAATATAAATAGTTGAGATACAGCTGTGCCGGCCTGTCAATGTTTTAAAGAAACGGACAAAAAAAGCCAAAGAGCATGCACGTGTAACTTCTATAATTTTCGAAGCTACGAGTTATATTAAGTAGTGGTGGAAAAAAGAAAATAGCTTATCCCCTTTGCCAGGAGTTTAGGGTTTTTGTCACTTTGACCCCGTTTTCCGTTATTCTTGTTGCAACTTAGCAACTCAAACTGCCAGCCTTTAACTGTGATTAGGTTAACGAGATCCAACTGTGGTTAAAAGAAAGATATTCAAGGATCAAAAGGGGCCCTTTGTTGTGGACCTGAAATTTAGTTTTATTTGTTGATTTAGTCATTAGCATTTGTCCTTTATTATTAGTTTCCCCATAAAAATAATAAGTTAAAATATGTTTTTGTTGTATTAAGATGAACATTTTATTCTTGAAAGAGACTAATTTTATGTTATATTAAAAGTGTTTTGTTGTATTAAGATGAATGGCTATTTGTAAAGAGGTAGTTTAATGTTAGTGTAAAATTGATTTGTTTTTATATTAAAAGCAACCAAGACTAGGGGGCTAACCCATTACATGAAGGAATGCAAGCACAAGATGTGCAATCACCACTAGCACATATACAGAAACAACACAAAATCAGCCAATACCCTTTTTTAACATCAAAAACCAACCCACCCTCCTAATCCAAACCATATTAAACTTATAAAAACTTCTATCAAAGCAGCTATTATCAACATAATCGATAGTCACACACCAAAAGCTGAAAAACATATTCCAACTACTACAGTCAATTTTATCTAGCCTAAGAAACCCGCTACTACTGAAATAACAACTACTAGTATTAGAGTATATACTGTAAACAACACATAACCAACAAGTATTAACCAAACCCTTAGGGGCCTTCATTAGTGAACCAAAGTTTAGCAGCATAAAAAGAAATAAAACAAGATCAATTGGGGTTGTTCCCCGGTTTCGACAACAACTTAATCCAGTCATCAGCCAGGAATTGAAAGAGCTTCCCTTCGTCCTTCTCCTTCGCAGAGTCCTTTAGGTTCTCCTGATGCAGCATGTACAGAGTGGTAGTCGTTGAGTGCGTAACCATCATCGCGAAATCCGCTAGAGTGTTAAAGCTCGAATTAAGATCATTGATTGTGCTCTTCAGAGAGTGAATCTCCTCCTTCACCTATTGCAGCTCCGCAGCATAAATATCCTTCTTCATCTCCGAAGTCTCAGCCTTTTCCTCCCTCTTTCCCTCTGACTCCCTTCAACAACAAACATTTTAGCCTCATTCCCCCGTTCACCAAGAGGAGAAGTCATCGTGAGCGAAGATCCCTCCATATTCACCTCCGTGACTTTCTTCACCGAAAGATCCACAAAATTAAACTTAAAGATGGCAGACACGTGGGTCGAATCCATACTTTTCTCTCCTCCCGCCATAGTCGAGGTGCTTTTTTCCCTTACCAGTATCAGAACTATCCTCCTCCACGTTATTCCTCAGCTGACCCTTCATACTCTTCCCGTCAATCTTCACTTTTTTCATCTCTTCACCATCCTGGAATCCAAATCTTCCTCCTCCTCCTCCTCGAAATATCTCTTCCTTACCGCTTTTTGTTTCATTCAAGAGTTTGAGGCGATTCTGTGGGACCTCCTGCGACTTTCATTATCCTTCTCATCGAATCCTCAATGTTAATTTGCTTTTCCTTTTTGTTCTTAGTGGGGCCCCGAAGGGTTTTTTTGAGTTTCTTCCTAGAAGACATGGGGGTCTTCAAGGAGGAGGTCAGGGGGAGGATTCACAGCTTTCTGAGTGGGGGAATTAGCCGAGTCAGCAATGATACCCTGCAAAGAAACAAATATGAGGCATAAAGCACGGTGGAAATTATAGAGGCGCAAAAAAAACCCTTGGTGCAAAATACAGGAATTCTTTTTAGCATCCCTCTTCACATGCACATCAAACACAGAAGACTCAAGGAAATGAAGCAGGAAGAACAGAATAGAGATTTCCTCATGATACTGAAAATGATTCAACAGAGGGAAATGATAATAATAGCAAGTCCCAAATCTTCCTTCTAGAGTCAGGTATTTCATAATGATTAAGCATACCTCATTCTAGGGCCCCGACAACTCCTTGCATTTAAAACCTCCATGAAAGTGGACAGGGTGCTCCATTTACTTGAAGAAATGGTTCAAGTTGGTCTTATCCTTGCACTTCATCACTTTTTTCCATTTTATGCCTTCCATAGAAATCCATGTGGCCTGAGCTATAACCTCTTCATTTATTTCAAAAGTGATATTTTTGATGCTGACCTTGCGCTCATCCCAAGTGTCCGTCAGCTGCATAGAAATGTTTTCATCATAGTCTTCCATGGCTTCCATGAACAGATACAGCCCACCTTCTTTGAGATACATAACAGCATAAGAGTCCTTGAGAAACCCATCTTCAATTTTTGGAGGCTCCACCCTAACCATGGCCCCCCTATTTCAAAGCTTAAATTTAAGTCCTGCACTTTCTCCTAGTTACTCACAGACATCCCACTTTTGGTAACGCTACTGCAACTCTAAACAACTCCAGCCACCTCTCCAACCAACCTAAACTTTTGTTTTGGAGATTCTTAGTCTTTCGGACACTTAAAATTAGAAAAAAACTCACACAACCCTTCTCACGACTGAAAAGATGCCATCTCAAGAAAATGGAGGTACTGTTCACATGATAACCCACTTCAATAATATTAGAAACCCACTTTTTGGAATGATTACGACCCTCTGAAATGTTATTATCATTAAAGTTAGCGGTCTTTTCACTTGCCACAAAATCTCTACTGATCCCCATGCAATTTTTTCACTTGAACTTAGTCGTACAACCACCATATCTAGTAATAATGATCCTTCTTATCATATAATTAATACTCTTCATACCTTTAACATCCCTTATTTTAAAATTTGAATTTTGGTAGACTTCCGCCATACTAATAGTTGCCCTACCCAACCAATAAGCATACTAAGATTGTACCTCATGGGAAAGGATTATTTTACTTTCCCTCCCAATGAGGGCTTGAATCTGTGTTGTAAGTGAGCCCAAGTTTCTCCAACACTTGTTCCCCTTTATAATAAGCCCTTCGGTCACCATAGCATCTGCCACCACATTACCCTCTCTGTAAATGTGTTGTAATTCAAATTCGTCAAGCCTTGGGAGGAGGGCCCATATATCTTCTAAAATATTTAGCATCATCCAGCTGGACTTATACTTGCCTTTAACCATTTCAATCACAATTTTTGTGTCTCCCTCAATAATTAGCCTCTTAACACCCACCGAGACCGCCAGTTTCACTCCCCAGAGTAAAGCCGAAATCTCACAACATTATTTGATGTCTTGCTTAAATTTACAGCATAAGCCAAATACATCTGACCAAGATTGTCTCTAATTATTCCTCCACCAATCGTTGAGCCATTGTTGTATGCCCCATCAAAGTTGAGCTTTAGGAACGAATCGGTCGGGGGGGTCCAGTAGGTGTTTTTCCTAGCCAAAACCTTAGAATTATTAAAAGCAAAGAAATCATTAGTAAACTTCCATGTCATAAACAACTTACAATCTTCACTAAGAGGGGGTCAGGATGGTAACTTCCATCTGTAGACTTCCAGATTTTCTAACAGCAGTTTGACCATTATCTTCACCACACCATCAACAGCACACTTCACACCCCGAAACACTCTGTTGTTTCTCTCTTTCCAAAGATTCCAACAAACATGGGGGGTATCAAATTCCAAAGAAGGCCGACGAGAGGGTATCTATAATGGTGCCACCAATTAAGAATAAACTACTATAAATTTTCCATAAACACACAATTCAGCCCAAACTTCTCCATAATTCTAGACCAAACTTCAGCAGTAAAGGGACAATGTATAAGAATATGACTTATGGTTTCAACACTTTTCTTGCACATGACACACCAGTTGGTCATCGAGATACGTTCTTTTGAAGATTATCAAGAATCAAAATCTTCCCGTGGATAGAATTCCACCAGAAGAAATTAATTTTGGGTAAGAGCTAAGAGTTCCAAACCTTTCTCCACACTTTCTCATCAACAACATTATTATAAATAATCATATATGCTTACTTGACCGAGTATTCCCCCGATGCGTTGTGACACCATACAATTATATCCTCAACCTGGGTGAAGGGAATCCTGACCTCCTCCAGCAACACCTGCAATTCACTCACTAGCTGGTTCACCTATGGTTGATCATCAAAAGCCTCTGCCAGCCATTTTCATTTCTTGTCATGAGTTATTTAGTCTTCCACCTTATACCCGAAAAAAATTTTAAGGTGTTCCTTGATATGAAAATACTTATTCATACTAACGGGTTTATCGCCAATCCACTAGTCATCCCAGAAATGAATCCAATTACCTTTTCCCTGGATCTATCTTAATTGCCCCCTCAACACACCCCTACACTTAGAAATGAAGTTCCATATCTTTGATCCCTTCGGCATACCCTGGCCATGAATAGTGTAGGGGAAGTGGGAAGAGCTAAAATACTTAGCTTAAGTAATTTTGCACAAATCTGTAGAGTTCCTTGCTAATTTCCAACCCATTTTAGAAATAAGGGCTCTATTCAGATATTTCAGCCTCTGAATCCCTAGACCACCTTTGTTCGGCTTACAGACTGTCTCCCAGTTGACCAGGCTCATTCTAGTTTTTTCCTACACTCCCGTCCATAGATAATTCCTTTGAATTTTTATAGCTTCTCAGTCATTCTATCAGTTATTTTGAACAAGGATAAATAAATATACCGGAACACCTTGAAGAGAGGCCGATAGCAGTTGGATTTTACCCACATTACTAAGAACCTTTCCCTTCCATCCAACCAACTTTTTCTGCATCTTTTCTAATATTGTGTTCCAAAATTGTTTAGATACCTCATTAACTATGAGTGGGAGGCCCAGATAAGTATCATGAATCTTTGCCCTAGTACATCCAAGATGCTCCACCACCTTCCTTTGGGTTTGGGGGTCAGTATTGAAGAAGTAGATTTTGCTTTTACAATAGTTGATCTGTTGTCCGGAAATAGCCGCATAGTTGTTCAACACGTTTTTCCATTCTCTAGCTTCAATAACAGAAGATTTCCCAAATAAAAAGTATCATCAACAAATTTTTGTATAACCTCAGGAGGGAGGGTGAAGCAGGTTTAGTCCCCACAAATTTTCCTTTACTAGTTAGATCTAGGATATTCCTTGCAAGCACCTCAACCACCATAAGAAACAAGTAAGGGGAAAGAGGGTTGTCTTGTCTTAGGCCCCTTTTTGGGTTGAATAAACCCCAAGGGGATCCATTCACCAGCACACAAAATTCCACAGTTTCTACCGCCACCTTGATAGTCCTTATGAATCTTTCGTGGAAGCCATATCTTCTTAGTACCTCACAGAGGAAGTCCCAATACACCTTTTCATATGCCTTAAAGATTTCTAACTTCAATTCCATTCCCAGGCTTTTACTATTTTCCATAGAATGAATGACTTCATGGGAGGTTATGACAACATCCAGAATTTGTCTACCTAGGACAATTCCTTTCTAGCTTGGATTAATAATTTTGTTTAAAAGGGGCTTGATCCTATTGGCAAGCACTTTAGAAAGAATCTTGGAAACAATGTTGCATAAACTAATCATTCTTAAATTCTCCAGGCGCTCAGGGTCTAGAATTTTTGGAACCAGCACAATATAGGTATTGTTTAATTTCTTCAAGATGTTTCCCATTCTCACAAAGTCTCTTGCAACATGTGTCAAATCATATTTGACCACCTCCCAGAAATGCTAAAAAAAGGTTGAGGGAAATCCGTCTGGGCCTGGGGCTTTGTAAGCACCCATTCCAAAAACTGCATGCTTCACTTCCTCCTCAGTGACCTAGCACAAGAGCCCACCATTATCCTCATTATCCAGAATAGTAGGGATGGCATCCAGAATTATGTTTCTTTTAGCAGTAGAATCTCCTTTGTCCGTAGATTTATACATCTGCTTAAAGAAATCAACAACCCAACTGTCAATCTCCTCCTCTTCAGCAAGCTCCTTATCTTCATTATTTTCTATGGAGGTAATAGTGCTCCTCCTTTTATGCTTGGAGGCAGACTTGTGGAAAAAGGTCAAATTTCTATCCCCCTCTTTGAGCCATTGGACTCGTGATCTCTGATTCCAATAGATTTCCTCTCTCTTCAGGTTCTCCTTCCATTTTAATTTCGATGTTTCCTCATCTTGGTGCATCTCCCAGGAGGTATCTCCCCTGACCATCCCCATTTGGAGCTACTTGAGTTTTTCCCCAATCTCTTTTTGCACTTAAAGATGTCCCCAAAGGTTGTCTTACTCTAGTATTGTGCCTCCCTTTTGATCATCTTCAATTTCTTGGAGATTTTGAACATGGTCATTCCTTTAACAGGAGTATTCCACCACCTCTAGATATAGTTTTTAAATTACAGGTGGGAGTGCCACATAATTTCATACTGAAATGAGCGGGGACTATTCCAATTCCTCACCTCCCAAGTATGGATTAAGGGGGAATGATCAGACACCATACAGGGAAGAAGAGAGAGTGAAATAGAAGGGAGACTATTCCATCTTGCTGAAACCATCCACCTATCTAATATAACCTAAATTAAATGTTGACCCTTTCTATTGTTATACCAAGTGAAAGCAATTCCTTGGAGCTCAATATCAATCAAGTCATTGTTCCTCATAAATTATTTCAGGTCTTGCATAATATCAGTATAATCTTGGGTACCTCCCATCTTCTCAAAGAGGTACAAGGGGGTATTGAAATCACCAACACTCATGACTAGCTATTTGGATTTTGAATTGATAAGGCCAAAAAATTTCATCCCAAGTTCTATTACGACCATTCCTAATGTTAGGGGCATAAATATTGAACATATACCAGGACACTTTATTCCATTTGAACAAAACCACCAGATAGTTATGCAAAAAATCCACAGCTTCACCAGACAACTTACCCAGATTTCAGAGAGTTGCCACCCCTCCCAAAGCACCATCCACCTTACTGTAATAAAATTTTTCCCTGGGCCAGATTCTATCCACCAAAGTAGAGAAAGTTTGATACGATATCTTAATTTCTTGGGCCATAACCGCATCAATATTTTAGCCCATAATATACTTCCTCAGAGCATACTTCTTTTGGGGGCTATTCAAGCCCCTCAAGTTCCAAGACAAGAACTTCATCTTTTACTCTTTTGTGAATCCTCTAGGGTCAATTGCCTCCCATTTGCAACCACCCTAGCTTCCTCTTTAGTTCTCAATGTTCTTCTCGAGGGTCTCCCCACTTTGGAATCATTCCCAACATCCACTTTTTTACCTCCTCTAGTATTTCTCCCTGGCTCCAACTAGTCTAGAACATCACTCCCACATGGGGAAGAGGGATCCGACGAGATCCTAGGTAGAATGTTCTCTGATAACCTATGTGGGGGTGGGGAAAACCTGCTAAACCTATTAGCTAATAAGACCTTAGAATCCCCCCAGCTTCTCAATTTCTTCTGACCCATCATGCTTGCAACCTTAATCAACTTACTTGTCCCACCCTCTACCTCCTTCCTAGTCAGGATCTTCTTTGTTGAGTTTTTAATTTCATCTAGTACTGTGTTCTGTGGAATTTCCCCTTCCTCAAGAGTCTTCACCTCTCCTTCCATTGCTGATAGGTAGACTCCTTGGTAACCTTCTAAGTTTGCTTGAAAATCTTCTTAGGCCTCTCCTAGGACCTCTAGGGCTTCCTCAATCCACCCTCTACCACTTGGAAGAATCAACTCTTCCCTCCAACCAAGAATCTACCTATCTTGTCAAATTCACCATTCTTGTGTTCTACAAGAACTTTCGAGAACTACACTTTCCAAGCCCTAACCATGAAATGTAGTTGTAGGAGGTTGAGGGCTTCATTTCACTACAATCTTGGATTGCAACATGGGTTTTAAATCTCCAAGTTGAGCCACTTATCCATCGAGCTCCAATTTTCCTATCTTTAAGGCCTTGTAGCCTTTTCTACCAAATAGGCCTCCTAAATTATAGGACAGCACTTTTTCAGTGTGAAACCTCCAAAGGAACCCCAAATCTCTTCATACAATCTTCAAGTAAAGCAAAAAGCCACAAGGATTTTCTAGGTCTTAGGGTCTAGTACTGTCCGTACACCCTACTTCTTGAAAATGACTTATTTCTTGCTTTTGGACTAGTTTGAGGTCTTAGGCTTCAAAACTTGGCATGTTGGATTCTTGGGCACTCCTCCACTTTGGGAAAAACCTGCATAACATCCTTCAGTACACCCATGGCCTTCTTGGCTCATGAGAACACCCCCTACAACTTTAAAACCAACTGTCACTTGCTCTTCCTAACTGGGTTGTGCATGTAGCTCGCCTAGGGCAAGTTATTAAAAATACTTGCAAGATTTTCTAGAGCTCCTCCTTCCATATTCTTGAAGCTCCATGGACCTAGTCTCCATTCCCAGGTGACCATACAGAACCAATGGTGGGAAGTGGAGTTAGGTCCACATCTTTGCTCCTTGGCCAAAACTGGACAGCAAACAGTCCAAAACTGAAAGAATTTACAAAATACAAAACAAAAACAACTACAAAGAAAACTAATTATTGGAAAATATTGGTAACATGCACAACAATAGATTCCACTAATCATAGTCCTAGTTTCAATCCATGCACAATAACAAAACACCAAAATCCTTCAAATCTGTTGTCTTCACATTCAAAGCTCTTGGCTCCAATATCAGAAATCCATACAATGTCCTCTCTGCCCTCAAATTAGGGTTCTTATATCCTCTCCATACACATGTTTCACTCCTTCTATGGGTTCAAAAACCACTAGAACATCGAAACCCTCTAGACAACAAAATGTTGTCAACAACTTTTAAAAGTTGCTAATGTTGCATAGCAACATTTTACATTATATTTGCAACTTACACTTTTTAAGTGTTTCTCCACCAATCTAACCTATCTAACCTTAGTTAGACCACCTAGGGTATCCAAGGACCCTAAGGACCACCATGAAATCACTCTGCCCTTTGATCACATCATCAAGTACAATCCACTCATCAAGAGCCAAAAAGAGCTATTTTAACCAAACAGAAGCATAAAATGAAATCTAACTAAAACACCCTTGGTCAACATGACCTTATGTATTTACATTTCCCTATAAGAGGGTCTTTCACACACTTAACACCCAAAATGGCATGAGACCACCAACTTACTAGTTTCTCAAGGGTGCTCCTGCACCATACTACCAAGGTTAAGAACTGATGTCACCTTTGGGGACAGGAGCTTAGGATCAATTCCTTATTTCTTGAAGTCATTCTTAGCTACCCAAGTAACCTCAGCCTCTAACATACCTTCCCACTGAATAAGATGTTCCATATAAGTTCCTTTCTTAGTATTTTTCTTCACCCAAGAGTTTAAAATCTTGACTGCTATAGGTGCTGGTGCAGGGGTAAGCTGAACATCTGCTACTATTGCTTGACTATCTGACTGTAGTTCAGTAAGTACTGGTGTAGGTCCCTTATACTGGACTAAATCCTGCACATTAAAAACAGGAGACATTGCCAAATTTAATGACAAGTCTAGTTTATAGGCATTTTGCCCATACTTTGCAAGAATCTTGCAAGGACCAATCCTCCTCATTTGTAGCTTGGTGGGGACTCCCATCTGCAATTTGGACTTGTTGAGATGAACCATCACAAGGTCACCCACAACAAACTGAAGATCTCTTCTTCCTTCATCAACTCTAGCTTTCAACTTTTGTGTAGCCTCTTGGAGTTGCTTCTTTACTTGCTCATGAACTTCCTTCATGGATTGAGAAAAATCATCTACATATGCACTCCTTCCT
>MU225839.1:855489-873024 GCA_018584345.1 Thuja plicata
TGTGAGATAATTGAATTCTTTTTTATTAAGAATTACTTTATTTGATGAAATTAAATTAATTTAATTGGAAGAATTTAATTAGTAAGTTTAAATATTTGAATTTAAACTATAGGAAATTGAGTTTAATAAATTAAATAATGATAATTAATCAATTAAAGATTAATTAATTAAATAAAATTAATTATTTAATTAATTTTGGGAATTGGATTAGATGATTTGAGAAATGAATTTAGAAGAAAATAGATGATTAATTAACAATTAAGAAACCATTAATTAATAGATGAAAATTAGTGTTTTTAATGTAAAGTCGCAAGCTTGTCCATTTTAGGGTGTCTACAACTAATTCACAAGCCTACAGTTATAGAAGAGATTTTCCTAGAAAATAACATGGGCAAAAAACTTGAAGAAGATTATTTTCCAACATCATAGAGGTTTTTTGTGACAAATTAAATGATGAATCCCTATTCCCTGGAGTAGAGGTTCAATGTGATGTGCCTATTAAGGAAGGCCTAGTCTTGGATTCCTCTCTTCCTAAGGATTTTATGCATGAACATGATAGGAAACCAGTTGTTCCTAAAGGCCTTCACGGGATTGATAGTTATGAAGAGATCTTTGCTTGTTTTATTGAGGATAATGATCCTCTGACCATAGAGAATAGGTTGATGAGTTTGCTTGTGGTGAAGATTAACTCTCTATATTTGGATACATATAATAAATAAGGAACCATCAAAGAGAGTTCTATTTTTAGGCTTTCAAGAGGTTGCCTCATCAGATACTTGGCCCAAGAAGAGTTTAATGAAACCTCCTCATATGATCTATTTGAGATGAGTGAATTTGACCCCATTTTTCAAGAGGCAATTCTATATTTTCTGACATATTTTTATGTGCCTCATGTCTTGTTGGATATCCTTATGCATTTGATACAAAATATCTTGATAAGGAAGGGTAGCTATTTTAACCATCCGGTGAATGGTTTTGTTTGACCAGTTCTCTCTATTGGTTAGCTTAGGTTAGGTTAGTTTTTCCTGCTTTCCTCAAAGTGCTTGTGCATAGTTAGTTTGTTTATGCTTGTGTATAGATCTTTTAATGTTTTGGTTTGTTGTTTCAATCCTCCTTTTTCCTAGAAGTCTTTTTGTTCTTAATGCAGACTCCTTGCTTAATATAATGTCATAAGGCCACTGGTTTTATATGTCTAATAGACTGATATCCAACAAGTTCACCAAGAATGTTACCCAAAACTCCCTATCCTATGCAATTTTGGCTACAAGTAGAGTAAATGAGGCTCCCACAAGGGTAGATCCCATCTTATATGGTTTTTTTCATGGTTCCTGGTCTTTATCTCATTCTCTACATGTTTTTGGTCTGGTTTTAACCCTTGTTCATGTTCTGTTAAGCCCTAAATGCAAAAATGCCTTAAAGCCCTAGTTCTTTGGTGGCCTATTCTAATTCTTTGTTAATTTTCCATGCCACTTAAGTTCCTATTCTTCATGTGTTTTAATTTTTCTGTTGGTGGGGCCTTTTTATTTTTCCTAAGCTGGTTTACCTTTTCCTATGTTTATTTCCTAAGTCCTATGATAAATTATTTACCCCAATTATCAGCAGATTCCTTTCCATTTGACAATTGTCACGATGCCTTAATCACTGAGATCAAGCTTGAAGATTCATTAAGGCATCACGTTGTGTTGACATGTGTCTGCAGTAGGCTAGGCCCTTAGTGGAGTATGATGCCATCTTGCAGGGAGGAATCAATCAGATGGTCGTCACTTTGCCTCATATCTCAGATCAAGAACAAATTTTCTTCAAGGCATTGCACCTTTGTGTCACATGGACAATGGGGCCACCTTTCTGCGAGGTCTCTGGCTAGTTAAGTTGTGATCAGGTTCCTTTTGATCGTGCAGCCAATGCTTTCCCTCGATAGCCAAGATGAAGATTATTAATGTTCAAGGCTTTGCGCTATTGTGACACGTGTCTATGGTGGGGCCAAGGCTGAGATCAAAGGGAAGTTAAACTATGATCAATTCATATTTGATTGTAGGGCTAGCACTTTCCCTTGATGATGAAGATGCAGGCAGTTAGTGATCAAGGCAATGCACCGTTGTGACGTGCGGCAGGTTTTTAGAACCTGGGCCTGTCAAGCGACAGATTAAAGGTCAAATAGGTTTGAATACATCCAATGGTCAGTGTATTGCCTTAATATTGAGATGAAGGGAAATTAACATTTGACACATTGTGCTTGCATGGCACATGTCCTTTCTGATCAGGTGGGGCCTATGGTTGCCAAGATAGGTAAAGAGTTAATCTGTAGTCTAGTTTATTTTGATTGAACGGTTGATGTAAAGGCTTGAAGTGAAGATGCATGATAGATATCCATCAAGGTATTATAAAATCATGCCATGTGTCCATGGTGGGGCCGACTGAGGTCAAACAAGGTAAAGGTAATCTTTGAGCAGGTCATGTTTGATCGTGTGGACGACGCTTTGCCTTAGGGTAAAGATGGTCGATATCTAACCTTTGAGGCATTGCGCCAAGGTGACATCTGGCATTGCTAACATCATGGGTCCTGGGTTTAAAAGTGATAAATATGTCATAAGTTAAGAAAGATCTAACGATAGGTGTGAAGGATTAAAGACCAAGATGAAGTTCTTTATTCATTGAGGCAATGCTCCCTATTGACACATGTCCAAATTAGACTTGAGGTCAATGCCAAAGGTAAGATAAAGATAGAAAGTTTGTAAAGATCGGATAGTGGGCACTATGACTCAAAGGCAAAGGTGAAGGAAGATAATGTTCAAGGCATTGTGCCTGTGTGCCACATGTCCATATCAGATCCTGGTGCCTGGGTAACTAAAAGGAGATCGACGGCTCTATTTTAAAGTTAATAAAGTTTCAAACCTATCCCGTCAATATGACATTTTGCACCACTTGTGATTGTTATAAACAAAAATTTAAATATTCAAATATTTTCTCAAGGTTTCATAGTGGCGGTGACATGTTCTAAATTGCAAAGAAGGTAGATGGATCAGGCCGACTTCTTAGTCAAATTTATGGTGATGGGAGATATCTTCATGACTATATCTTATCATCTGAGATATTTTCGAAGTGCATTAATGGATAGACTTAATTGTTTTAGGCTTCCTAATTATTTAATTAATATCTACTGTAACCCTAATTCTACCCTGATCTGATCGGATGGATTGACTCCCAAGCCTATGTGCTAGGGGAGATTATATATAATTTGTTTTTTTGATCTTTTGTAGAGAGGTTTGCAATATGTAAGAGTTTTCTGTGACATTTTCTTTGTCCTCAAGATTTTCATGTGTCTATAATTCTTAGTTTTCCAAGGCGTATGCAAGAATTTCTGTGGCATCTTTCGTGCCCTCAGGTTTTCATGTGTTTTGGGATTCTTTCTAAAGCATAATATATTTATTGAGTATTGAATAAGTGTGTGGGTTATTCTAAGTCTTCTTTATTTTATGTATCTTTGTGTGCTATTGTGGATGATTGATAAGGATAATCTTGTGAATTTTTTTCATTCTTTGTTATCTTGTCCCATTCTTGTGCCTGTTTTCTAGAGTGGATGTTTGTTTGCAAGTCATAGTCTCTATCTATTTTCTTGAAGCTATTTATGTGAAATCTTTTCTTTCCTTGAATAGTTTCATCTCGGGCCTCTCTATGAAACACTTTCTGCAAGCCTATCTAAGAAGTTGTACTTGTCCTAATTCAGAGATTTCATGCTAATGCTTAGTCTTTGTATTACGATTCATGTCTTTTAGTGTATCACCTTGTAGGCTAAGTTTTCTTTATTATCTTTTCAGTTCTCCTTCTATCCCTTTTCCTCCCATGTTTACTTTTCAAGTTTAAAGAGAAAAATAGGTGATTAAACAAGAGGAACTGACCTAGAATCCAAAGGTTTCACTTTGGTTAGCAAAGGTCCCACAACCTGGAAGTGATTCCCATGTTATACTAGATCATTAGGCTCACAAGTTTAATAGGGTGCAAATTTGGTGTATAACAGTTCCCACAAACCTTATAGGCATGCAGAGTACATTGAAAATGTTCTAGTAAAGAAAAGGAATGGATTCCCTAGTTTTTAGAATGTGCCATATTTCTTGTGATATTGTTTCTCCTCTCTTAAGGATGAGGATAGTATGCAAGATGTTTAATCATGAATTTCATGTCACAGAATGTCCAAGGTCTCACTAACCTCTCCAAGAAGTCTTCCATGCAAGATACTTTACAAAAAATATACTAGTATTAATGTGTTATGACTTAAAGAATTAATATTGCTTCTTTCATGCTTTCTATTTGGCCTATTGGCTTGATATTTGCCTCTAATCATGAAGTGAGTCATGGAGGGGTTGTCACCCTTCCTATGCCATGATTTCAATCTTGTATGATTTATCATGGGTCTAATCCTACTTACACAACAATAGAATACACAATTACCACCTAAAATAACACCATAATTCAATGCATTTTAGTGTATGGATTGAACAATTCTGTTGGTGCCAAACTCAACACCCAAATGAATGTTATTTTTGGCACTACACTTAGCGTTGCATGCAGAAAAACAAATATTATAGTACCTCACTTTTTTGCAGAAAAGGAAGCAAGAAATAACATCCCTTTGGCACTAGGAATAGTGCCAAAAATAGCAACGGAAATGACATCGAGAATTGTGCCTTGTTTCACCTCTTTTTTGGCTTCCTTATTGACACCAAATTTTTCTTCCATTATGATGTCCTTTGTTTCTTGTAATCAGACTTCCAATTTTTCTTCTTGTTTTTCTTCCAGGTTTACTTATGGTTTTACTTCTAGGTTTGCTTCTGGTTTTGCTTACGGTTTCTCTTTCAACTTTGCTTTTTTTTTTCTTCCACTTTTTCTTCTTCTTTTTCTTCTTATATTGCTTCCATATTTTCTTCCATTTTAACATCCTTTGTTTCTTCTAGTTTGGCTTATGATTTTTCTTCTTGTGTTTCTTCCATTTTTTCTTTCATTTTTGCTTCTAGGTTTGCTTCCAATATTGCTTCTGGTTTTGCTTCCTTTTTGGCTTCTGGTTTTGGTTTTTATTTTGGTTTTGGTTTTCCTTATTGTGTTGCTTCCAATTTTTCTTCTGGTTTTGGTTTCAATTTTTCTACCATGTTTTCTTCCCTTTTGATTTTGATATAGCATCTCTTATTGCATCTATCTTTTCTTCCATTTGTGTAATTTGTTGCTTCTAATTATACAATATAGAATGGTGAGCAATGCTAGGATGAAGATCAATCACCAAATTATAAATACATTGGGGGAAAGAGTATTTTCCCAATATTGGACCCTCAAACAAATCATATTAGCACACCCCAAAATAGATGAAGGGGTGCTAATGCAAGATCCAAGTGAGAGTGAGGAAATTGGGGTTTCTTTCCCTTAATGAGGTAGGGATATGATATGTAAAATTGACAAGATTGATAGAGGAAATGATCAATGACTAGCATATAATATAAGATATGATGTATAAAAGTAAGTGCAAGGAAAGAAGTAGCAAGAATGGACTCACCTTGGAGAGAGGAGGCAAATAGACCTTTAGATCGAGTTTTGACTATCACAAAGGTGTCAGAATCCAATAAAACTCCAGATTTGGGATTCTGATGCATGTAACTACCTTCTATGAAAATGTCAGCCTTTGAGGATGAGGTTGACCTAGACAACCTAGTCCCACATGATGTTCATGAATTTTGACCTATTCCTTTCAAATCCAAATTTGATGAAATTTGTAGGGTGCCTGTGATTGTGACTGATATTCCTGAATCTAAATTTTAAACTATGTTGCCTACTCCTACATATAGAGAAAAAGAAAAAAAGGTTGCGGAAAGAGGTTTGACTTTGTCAAACCCCTATATAGGAATCAACCTCAAAATAAAATATAGAGATTGCATAAAAGAAATTAAATGTGACACAATAAATGTCAGCATTCGCCTTGCATGTAAAACCCACATGGATGGATATTGAGATCTATAAAACCCATTAAGATGTTTGTGTGTCTATTCTTGAGATTTAGAATCAAGGATGTCTCCACAAATGCAATGATCTACACTTGTCAATCCTAGATCTTTAATGAATGTATGCTTGATAATCTTCAATGGAGAAGGAGAGAGAAGAAGGATTGATGTATGGAACTTCTTTATTGCTTGTGAATTCCCCTACTTGGCCATCATGTTAGAGAAACCTGCATTATGAGAGAATAATTCCTTTTCTTGAATGGATCTTGAAGAAATGGAGACTTGGAGATCTTGAATTAGATGCGTGCCTTCATATCTTTAATCAACCACTTCAATTGCACAACTTGAAGTCTTTCTTTCATTTGAAATTGAAATCATATAGGTATTGTATATGAATAATGGATGTCAAAATGAGAGGCCTTGATATCCTTTTATACTCATTTCAAGATTTAATATTATATAGGTCGACCACAATTAAAGTTTTATGAGAAACAACCCTACATCGGGGTTGGAGCCCACTTAAGCACAATGCTCTATGACAAGGCCGACCTAGTCTAGGACAAGGCCAACCTAAATGGAATTTTCCAAGCATTATTTTTCTCAAAGCTTTCCCAAGTCTAGCAGAGTGTGATAAATTGTGGAGGAAGAAAATGAAAGGTGCAGAAATCAAGCATAAAGGTACTTGAATCTCGAAGTCACAAAAATAGGGTCTAATAGGTCCTAAAGGACATCCAATTATGGGTGATAAATTTTTAGGATGGTACATTTAGACCCCACTTTAGCGGGATTATGAGACAAAATCATGCTCAGAGTAAAGCAGGTCAAAATGTAGAGGATGGTCTTATCAAGGTCAAGGAGACATAGAAACACCAATCCCCCAAGTGACTTAAGTCCTCATCAAATCCAAAACCAAGATAAGAGACATCGCTCGAAAGAGAGAGAGGGAAAAAGAGAGAGGTGTGATTACTATCCCAATAAGAGTCTATCTTATTGTGAACCACACAAACAAAAATGTTGCAAAAGATAGAATTGAATGGTCTAGCGAAGTGTGTTATGTTAGTCAACCCACCAATAAGGATCATGCCTTAAGGAAAGAATTGTATCCATTAAGGGATCCATAAACAAAATGATCAGGCATAAGGAAAGAATTGTCTCCTTGGGGATCAAAGAAAAAAGTGTTCAGGCCTAAGGAAAGCATTGTCCCCTTAGGGATCAAAGAAAAAAGTGATCAAGCCTAAGGAAAGCATTGTCTCCTTAAGGATCAAAAGAAGGAGGATAAACACAAGGAGAGAATTGTCTCCTTAGTCATCCATGAAAGAGATAGTGTGTGTGTGTGTTCAAAATGTGAAACACAGAGTGGAGTGTATATCCCCATGTTAAAGCAATTGCAAATGCCTAACAAGAGCAATGGCTTTAACAGAGCATACATGCATCCACAAGAAACATTTCCACTATAAAATGCCCCAAAGAAAAGACAAATCAAGGGAAATAAGTACATGAAAAAAGAGATCATGAAAGGGATCTACCAAATCTAGGGTCATTAGGTCATATGATAACTCATGTATATCATAATTATATCAAAATCAACTATCATCATCCCCCAAAGGTAGTAGAATTACAAGGACACTAGAAGAAAAAAATGCAAGAGTTGCAAAGAAGAGTCTTTTTGGGCCATCATCATGGAGACTGCAAAGAATAGGTAGCTACCATTTTGCATCATCCCCAATCATAAAAAATAAAGGCACATTTGCAAATAGTGGCACATGCACAACATCATATGAAACAAAATATAGAAGAAGAGAGATACAAATAGAAGAGTGTTTACAACATTGTGATTCCTTTATCACCTTGCACCAATAGAGAAACAAGGGTCATTTAAATAAATCTAAACAAACCATATAACATGAAACACATCACAGGAGAAGCACATCATGACAAATAAACAAACACGCAAAATCCATCGCACAAGTGGAGCTATTCAAGTGTATCGCTAGTCACATATCAATATCAATAGTCACATACATGTCATCAGAATCAGTAGCACAAATATCATTACTAGCATCAATAAAATCATTAGAAAGAGTATCTTTTTCATCCAAATTAATTGTCATAGAATCCAAGATACGAATAGCATTGTCATGTTTATTCCTTTCGATCTTGTTTAAATTCACTTCGTCTGTTGGCTTAAGCATGGGTTGGTCAAAGGGAAGAAAAGTATGAGTAGGTGTATGAGTTGAAGAAATGTTTTGAGAAGAATGTTGACAAGCTCTAGCATGACAATTGCAATTTTTTCTACAAATTTGGTTTGGTTTAGGATCAATCAACATTGAATCCTTTTCTTCTATAGGGGGAGAGCTGAGGGAATCACACTAGGTTGAGAGATGACTAGAGGATAATATTTATAGGCTATAAGAGGTGGAACTGAATCATATATAGGAGGTGTGGGAAGAAGTCCATGTCTAGGGAAAAGAGATGGAACATCCTTAGGTTTTCTAAGTTCACAAATATTTTGGACCTTGTAGGCTTGGTATGATAGAAGGATATTGTTAG
The DNA here is from genome assembly GCA_018584345.1 of Thuja plicata. NCBI lineage: Eukaryota > Viridiplantae > Streptophyta > Pinopsida > Cupressales > Cupressaceae > Thuja > Thuja plicata. Next base: position 864,021 of record MU225839.1, read on the forward strand.
GACAAGTTTGAGTTGGTTGAGGCATAGAAGGCCAAAATAAATCAAGGTCAACTGAGTCTCGAGGAACTGAAGGCTGATAAATACTATGGTTAACATTCTTTATTTATCCATTATGAGGAAATTTAAGACATTTATGATAGGAGAAACCACAACTTTCATGGAGTTAAGCCAAGGAAGACCAAGTTTGACTTGAAATTGATCAGAAATTGGGATCACAGTGAAGGTAACATCTAAAGTATTACTACCAACTTTGATAGGAAAGGAAATGGATCCTTGGGAAGGATACAAAAAATCATTGAAAATTTGGATCATAACAACAGATGTATCATATAAATCACATTGCAGTCATCTATTATAAATATGTTCTAGAGTTATGACATTCATCATGCAAGTGGGATCTCAATAAGGACACCATGGGAAGAAAGGTTAGCAACCCTTGTGACAAAGTATAGGGGACCATCATGTGCTTTAATTTTTTTAGTATGATCAAAGGTAATGCAAGGCTCAGATTGAGGTTTAGGTTTGAATTTCTCAACTTGTTTGACCACATGATTAGCTTCATTGATGTTGGTGTCATAGTCAATACATTTAGATGAAGAAGGTTAGGTAAGATCATTAGTATTGGTTGAAAGAGATGGCAAGGGATTGGTGTAGATTGAAATTTTTTGGTGGTAGGTGCTATGTATTTGTTTCCATGATCATTTTCACCTTCAATAGATATAGCTTTATAATCAATAAAATCTTGGAAAACATTTTTCAAATAATAGCAGTGTTCAGGATCATGACCGGGTTGACGATGGTATTAGCAAAAAGCTTTGGCATCAAAGGATTTGGGAAAAGGTTTGGATGTGTCAATTGGTTTGATATAAGGAAGTTTTAACACATTTGAATTAATTAACTTAAACATCACATTATGCAAAGATTTAGAAAGCTTAGTGTAATTACATGAAGGTTAGAAAATAGATGACAAAGGAGCCACACCTTTGGAGACTGCTACCACTTGTTCATCAACAATGTTGGATGAAGTGTTTATTTTGATGATTTTTTTTGGTTTCTAATATGTGTTGAAATTGTTGGATATGCCATAAATCTTATCAATGGAAATAGGAGTCATTAGAGTGGTGCTCTCAAATTGACTCACTTGAAGTTGATAATGATGAAGCATTACACACAATTGAGGAAGTGAAGAGAATTTAGAAAGAAGGATCCTATCTCTAATGTATTTTTGTAAATTCATAATAAAAATGTGTTTCACATCAATATCAGGCACAAAATAAGAAATTTTAGCATGCAAATGCTTAAATCTGCCAATGAAATTATTAAATTTTTCTTTAACACCTCATTTACAATTCATTAAATCAGTTAAAGAAATTTGAGGACCCATATTGTTTTTAAAATTTTTAATGAAGGAATTATCAAGCTTGTGAAAGGAATCAATAGGATAAGGAGGAAAATAACAATACCATTGTAAGGCCTTGTCTCGAAAGGTTCTAGTAAACAACTTTGCTAAGAACATATGGTCATGGGAGAAATCACTACACAAGGTTTGAAAAGTTTTTACATGAGTCAAAGGATCACCCTTACCATTATAAGTCTCAAGGTGAGTAATATCCATATGTTGTGGGATAACAACACGGATAATATCCAAAGAAAAAGGACTAGCAATTTCACAAGTAGGTGGAGTAAATTTGTTGTTGCAAAGAAGACATAGTTTGAGCCAAGTTATTAATGGTAGAATTGATAGAAAGAATGGTAGGAGGGGAAACATGAGAAAAAGTTAGGAACATTTTTGGAAATGGAATGAATGGTTGAGTATGAAAAAGGGGCACTATGGTAAGTAGGCATGTATTATGGAAATGAAACACATGGAACACTTGAAGAAATAGAGGGAAGAATAGGATTAGGAAGAATCACATGTGTAGGATTGGAATTATTGATTGAAGTTGTTATGATAGGTGGAGGATAAGTGGATACACTTGTAATAGAAGTTGAAATAGGCAAGGAGGTTTCAATATTTGTAGTGGGAGGAAGGAAGCCTAACGCTTGAGAACAAATCTTAATAGGCTTGATATTGGTATCAATGAGATGTGAAATTCTATGTAAGAGGTTAACACCATGTTTATCATTGTGAATAAGTTTCCTTAAGACTTCTACAATGGAAAGTGCCTCAAGATTAGAGTTTTCTCGACCTAACCACTGTTCAAACTTCTCAAAGTCATGGGAAAGTTTTTGGACTTGGGCAAGAGGAACTCTTATGGATTCATATTCATCATGAGAAGAATGAGAAGGGTTTCTATCCATAATAGGATTGATATCATTAAGGTGCATGTTGGTCTAATCAAGATTCCTAGGAAAGGAGGGCTCGGGGTCAAAGGAACCCATAAGTCTACGACTTCTTTAACCAAAATTCTATAGTTTGGACTCAAAGTCATCACACTCATGCATGAGGGAATGAAAGGAAAGAGAAATGCAATAAAACTATGAGATTTGAAGGAAATATCCAATCAAATACAAACATGTAATGTGCAACATTAATAAGGAGATTTGATTATGAAAATGAAAAACATGCACTATGAATCTAAAGATCTAGATGCATAAAATATAGTAGATATGTGATAAATATAGTAACTAACACAATGCATACAAATTAGATCTAGGTGTGTAAATGCATAAAAAGAGGATCTTGCACCAAATTAAAAGAGGAAATTTCATAAGGTGGGTTCACCAAAATATACAATATAAAATGGTGAGCAATACTAGGATGAAGATTACTCACAAAATTATAAAATACATTGGGCGAAAGAGTATTTTCCCAATAGATCACCATCAAACAAATTAGAATCACAACCCAAAATGGATGAAGGGGTGATAATGCAAGATCCAAGTGAGAGTGAGGAAATTGGGGTTTCTTTTCCTTAATGAGGTAGGGATATGATATGTAAAATTGACAAGATTGATAGAGGAAATGATCAATTACTAGCATATAATATCATATATGATGTATAAAAGTAAGTGCAATAAAAGTTGTAGCATGAATGGACTCACCTTGAAGAGAGAAGAGGGAAATGGACCTTCAGATTAGGTTTTGACTATCATAGAGGTGTCAAATCTAGTAAAACTCTAGAATAAGGTTTCTGATGGCTATAACTACCTTTTTGTGAAAATCTCAGTCTATGAGGACAAGGTCAACCTAGAGGACCTAGTCCATAATTTTGACCTAGTCCTTTCAACTCCAAATCTTATGAAATTTGCAAGGTGCCTATGACTGATATTCCTGAATTTGGATTCAAAACTTTTTTACCTACTCTTTCATACAGAGAAAAGGGGAAAAAGGTGTTGGAATTATTGGAATGATGTACTGAGAGGGGAGGGGTGAATCAGTATTGTTGCAGGTCAAAAGCTTTTTGATTAACTTTTTTGCAAAATAAAATGTAAAGTGTTAGGTTGTATATTGAACCTTGAACCTTGAACTTAAAGTTCAAAGTTCAACATCCCATTTCCCGCTGTGCATGCCCGCGCGTATTTCTTCGATCAATGAGATTTATAAACCCACGTCAAATGTGTAATGTAATATTGAACTATGAACCTTGAAATCTTTTGTTCAAAGTTCAAAGTTCAATTTCCCATTTTACATTAGTCATGCCTTCTTTAGCCTGCGTCTTTCTATCTCAGCGTCGCATTTTTCAAGATCTTGAATCCTAAACCATTACCTTTTATGTTCATAATTCATTTTCACCTCTCGCGTCCTACGTCAGTTTGTCATATTTATTATTTGTTTCAATTCATGGCTAAAGGCATGTGAGATCTCAAAATTTGAACTTAGCACATCACAGTTCAATGTTCAAGATACATAAATGCAATAATGATCAGACAACACTCAGCACATGCCAAATGTCACTCACATTTATTAAATTGATTTCTAAAAAGACATGGAGTGACGTCAGCTCAATTAAAAGTATAGTTTGCCTGATTAAGTAGGAAATGTGATGGGACATGGCTAGCTATTGATGGTTGGAATCATTGATTCATGAAAAGTAATCATAATTACTAAAAAGGAGCAATTTAAATGTATACATTCAGTTTTCCTTTCTTTGTCATTTCTATTTTTGCATTCTATTGGAAAGCTTGACTGGATTGAAGGTTTATCTCTGCAAGTGGAAGTGTTGGCATCGGTGAGTCTAAAAGCATTTTCTCTCATTCTCCTTTCTAGTTTTTAAAGAATTGCATACTGTAAGAAAGGAAATTTCTATTGTTTCATATCTTTTTCTGAATCAATAGCGCTAGGATTATCATGGGTAGTTCTAGTAAGTCGGCTCAACAGGCCAAATTTGTAAAGGAAAATAAGTTCTCCCCTATAAGTAGCTATCTACTAGAAATGGGAGATACATTTCTTGTCAACGATGACATTGCAAAGATTGTTCACAGAGTTAGAAATGCCAAGGCCGAGACTATATCAGCCAAAATCGTTGAGAGTGGTTTATTGGAGGCTGTTAGTTTTCCTGAAGTGACTCCATGCCCTGAATTAGTGATGGAGTGTAGAAAAAGGTATGACAGGATAAATAGATGTATCTGCCTTCCCTCTGGAGAAGTGTTGGTGTCTGTGAATTGACAAACAGTAATGGCGGCCCTGAGAATTCCCCCTACAGAGACGTACATCACCTGTGACTTTGCAAAAGATAAAGAAGATTTTCTTAGCAATTTCAGAGATTATAGTAACAATATAGATAGGGACTGGTTGTCCAAGGCTGAAAGAGGAGGTTCTAGACTTCCTAAACCTCTAAAAAAGGACCATTTAGTAAGAGAAGTGAGAGATGTTGTTGTCATGTTGAATAGATTAAGGGGAAAACCTAATGACATAATGTAGGAGGAGTGGATGTACATTCTTATTCAAACCATTATGACTGATGCAAAATATGTAGACTGGGCTGAAGTAATAGCGGCAAGACTGGATGAAGAGCTATCCTAGTCCGTAGAAGCCTCTAGTTTCTACATGACCTCATACCTATTTTATGTCCTAGCCATCTATAGAAACTGGGAAGGTCTTCCTCATTAGCCATGGAGAGATGACATGATAATATATGAATACCACTCTTATCTACAAAAGGAGAAGAACCTGATAAATTTTTGAAGGGTTCAAGATACGTTCCTGGCCAAGCTTGTCTTTGAACTAAAGGGGAAGATAAATTATAGAATGTCTGAAGAGGCTATGGAGTTGATTAAGGCCTATGGTAGTTTCTTTACCCAATTCCCTACCTTCAGCTATTTAAGGGTAGGAGGTTTAACTAGTGAACCTGTGAAGCTCCCATGCTATTGTCTAGATAAATACATTCTGTTGGAAATATGTAGACAAATTATCTAGGTCAGATTGAAATTCAAGCTTAAAAGAGGGGTGGGTTCATTCTTTCCTATTGATTTGGGACACTATCGCCTCAAATTAACACATGGTATGTCTTCTCCTGATACCAAACTTAAAATATTCAACCTCCCTTATTTTCAAAGTCGCAGTTATTTTGACAGTAAGAAATTTGTGGCAAACCACTTTAAAGTAGATGCTACCTTCCTACATCAGCCAAGTCTAGAAGACTATTGGGCTGACTGTATTGATGAATTTGAGGTTGTGAAAAGAATTCATTCTTGGTTTTCACTGAATTAGATTATTTCCCCGCGCCTACCTTTTAAAATTAAAGGGCTTGACACTGATACAGAAGAAGATGAAAAAGAAGCTGAATGTATCAAGCAAAATGGTGAAATAGTGGCCAGGAAGATAGATTGGAGAAGAGAAGAAGTAGATGACCTAAATGTTGTCTCTGAAAGTGTTTTCAAAAGAACATACAAGTGGTTGAAGGAGTTAAGCAAGAAAAAGAAGCAAGAAATTCCTATCTCTATAACTAGGAAGAGCATAAGGATTTTGAAACTCACCACTTCTCCCACTACTACTAATGAAAATGAGGAATTGTTGTCTGCAGGTACATCCAACACTAAAATTGAAGACCGTATTGAGAAGAGAGAAACAATCCCCATACAATCCCCAAGGATTACCAGAACCAAGAGTAAAAGGCAAGAAAAGATTGAATCAATCCCTTGCATTACAGTTGATCTTGACCCAGAGGAGAGTGAAAAGCAACACAAAAGAAAAGTTAAAATGGAGAAGAGTCCAACAAGACCTCTGAAGATCCAAATGGTAGAAGAAGATCACCAAAACATGCTAGTATCAACCCCTTCCACTGATGCCTCTACACTAAAGAGTCCTAACTGGTTAGGGCTTTCAGTTAACAAGAAAAGAAGCATCATTCCAATATTAGCTCCTCTTGGAGATATGGTTAGCAAATATCTTGGGAAAACCCCAAGGAGTAAGAAGCCAAAGGTAGAAGCCATGGTCAATGTGGATACTAAAACAGGACATTGGATGGCAGAGATATTCAAACCAAACTCAGATAAATCTAGTGATGAGGTGACAGAAAGTGAATTCCATGTTGAAAAGATAGATCTGGGCATGTCTACCAGGGCTACTGATTTGAAAATCTTTGATTCAACCAATAAGAAGATTAGTCACTGAGTGAAGAAGAATGCTGAAGATAAGATGAAACTGAAACAAGCCCTTTGTGAAATGGCCAAGTATATTCAGCAACTTCATGATCCTCTACCTCAGCCACTGATAATGGTCTCTTTGGATTTAGATGTAAAGTCTCTGGAAAGTAAGAAGTTCCTGGACCAAGTACACAAAGACAGATCAATTTCAACAACCTTCTACAAATGGATGGATAAGGTAAATGGAGAAATTACTAGGTTTGCTAGTGATTTTGATAATGTGATGACAAAAGCTGAGCAATTACTAAAAATAGTAGAAGATGATGTAGAGTTGTGGAAAAAGAAAAATGGGGAAATTTGAAATCAAAATACATAATATGGAAGACATTTATACCTATGGTATAAAAAAATGTATTTATAAAAAGGCAGTGCTTGGTATGGATGAAAATTCACTATTTGTGGTCAAAGTGAATTTGTAATGGGAGAGTTCATTATATGAATAGGAAATTGAAGAGTCATCGCAGATAATTGAAGCTCAGATCAACCTGAGAGATACTCTACTGGCACAAAATGAGTGCACAGAGAGGATCATCAGACTTGAAAATGAAGCCAGTGGCGAAAGGTCAAAGGTGTTGCCCTACTTCCAGAAAAAGTTGGAAAGCCTGAAAGCTGCCAAAGAAATTGGGATGACAGATCATTCAATCTTAGCTCATGTAGAATCGACTGTGGTCTATGGAGATGAACATTTGAAGGTAATTAAAAGCAAGACACAATAGATACAACATTTTAAAGATGTTTGGCTCCAAAGGTTCAAAGTAGCTACCCAACCAAACCAAAAGTTGAGACATAATTTCTCTATGGCATTCGAAGAATGGAAGGCAATGAAGAATACCACAAACACCAATGCTGGAGCTACAATAGGCCAATCGGCCAATTAGTTTTCTAAGTAGTTTTCTGTTTTATTTGGTTTCCGATGTTCTTTCTATTTTGAGGCATTTAGTTTTAAAACTGAATCAAGCCCTGCGTGGCTATAAATGATATTTTGGTTGACCAAGTGAGGGTTGGTTCTTTTTTTGGACAAAAGAAACTCAATTCTACTATTGGTTATGTTTTCTTAAGTTCTTTCTATGGAATGATACTGAATATTTTCAAATATATGAATATATATATTATTAATTGGTAGTATAAGCAGATTTTATCATTATTTTGGATTAGTTGGTCTATTAAAGTGCATGATTTTGATTTCAGTTGGAGTTGAATGACATGCTGTTATAATATGTTGAAATATATATTGTGGATTTTCTCAGTAATCTTTAAAGATTTTTTATCTCTATGAATCAAACTTTCTTTTGTTATTCATCTATTTAAGGTTCGAGTCAGTTGGCTTGTATATCTTTTTGATTTGCAAGATCTCAGAATAGTTAATCAATTGTCTATGGTGATGTAAATCACAACCTTTTGTGCTTTCTGGTAAAAAGTATGCTTCAAATTAGATGTTCTAAATTAAAGATTTTATTGAAAATCCTTCTTGTTTAAGGTAGCTGTGCCTTTGAATGCAGAGAGTGTGGTTGTAAACAACTCACTCAATTGTTAGTGCATTTCTTTCTTTCTATTTTCGGGTTTTAAGAGTCTTTGATAGTTATATTTCAAGAAGAAAAACTTTTTTCACTAACAAGTACCTGTAAAACTTTTTATGTGATTGGCCCATTAACCTCTGTGTCATTAGATTTGTATATACCTATCTATCTATTCATCTTTGATTATGTATGTGTGATCATAATATAAGTTCTTTATATGTATAAAAATTCAAGAAACATTCATGAAAACAAATAACACATAACATATGATATGATATCGCAGAAAACTCCTGTTAGGAAGTAAAAACTGCGGTGGGGATGTCTACCCACAAAACTTCACTATCTGCAGATAAGAAGGGAACCGGTAAAGGCTTACAAATGATCACTTCTGATGATCTACCCTGTTAAGAGTATTAGAGTGGAGACCTGTTAGGATCTACTTCATTTGAAGATTTAGCAACACCGTTAGGTGTGCACTCTGTTAAGAGATTTGTCAAAGAACTGTTAAGTCCACCTTCTACAAAAGGATTTCTATTGTGATGCACTTGTTAGAATGCAACTACAATATAAATGTTGATCTAATAGTGAATGTAATCTCTAATTGCTGATAATAGATCCTGTATAGCTTACAATGTATGTATGTAATCACCTTGAGTGATTGAGTAATACCTTGTCTCTGCTCATCGGTATCCTTCCTGTATTCTTGATAACTGTTGTGATCTATTTCTGAACTTTGCATGAATTCTCTTCTTATGCTTAGATGCTCTCCATAACTACTGTGTGCATAAATGTTGTCACACTTCTATGAATCATTCCATTCAAGGTTGCTCAAGAATGAGGCCTCAAATATCGATCCATAGCTCTCTAGTCATGGATGTGTAAAAATGTAAAATGAAGGC
>MU225839.1:878362-891662 GCA_018584345.1 Thuja plicata
GAAAACAAATAACACATAACACATGATATGATATCGCAGAAAACTCCTGTTAGGAAGTAAAAACTACGGTGGGGATGTCTACCCACAAAACTTCACTATCTGCAGATAAGAAGGGAGTCGGTAAAGGCTTACAAATGATCACTTCTAATGATCTACCTTGTTAAAAGTATTAGAGTGGAGACCTATTAGGATCTACTTCATTTGAAGCTTTAACAACACCATTAGGTGTGCACTCTGTTAAGAGATTTATCAAAGAACTGTTAAGTCCACCTTCTACAAAAGGATTTCTATTGTGATGCACTTTTTAGAATGCAACTACAATATAAATGATGATCTGATAGTGAATGCAATCTCTAATTGCTGATAATAGATCTTGTATAGCTTATAATGTATGTATGTATGTAATCACCTTGAGTGATTGAGTAATACCTTTTCTCTGCTTGTCGGTAGCCTTCCTATGTTCTTGATAACTGTTGTGATCTGTTTCTGAACTTTGCATGAATTATCTTCTTCTTCTTAGATTCTCTCCATAGCTACTATCATTCTTCAAATGATTACAAGTCATTATTACAAATTATGGAACATCTATTTATACTAGTTTCTAGCTCTATTCTTGATTAACGCTTTTCAAATTAACTCTAGATCCAAGGTTTACAACTTCACCTTGATCTTTAGTTAGATATGGTTTAGATCCGTTAGGATGCTTTAAAATATTTACAATATGCTTTCTTGACCCTTAAGTTAAGATTTAAAACAAATAAAAACTCTATAAATAGAATTACATTGCTTTATCTGACGTGTAAAAATCAGATCCACTTTTTGCGGGTTCTTTCACTAACTGTCGGCTTTGATGGTCGGGCTGCTTTGTCAGTCTGTTAGTTTTCTTCTCCTTCGGTGTTCCTTACTTGAACTATTTGTTAGATATGTCTTTTTTGGTCCATCGGTGATGTTCTCAAAATTGTATCATCGGTTATGCTTGTCATCGGTAATTTCTATACTTAGTATTTTCACGTTAGACATTTTGTCCTATCGGGTATGCTTGTTGTTTTCCAGTTATGCTTACTATCCACCGGTTATGCTTACTATTTGTCGGTTATGCTTACTGTCCAATGACCTTCATCATGTTTTTCCCTTTAAGTATACTAATGGCAAAACTTAATGTCATCAAAAGGTTGTGAAAAGGGGTTTGCCTTGGTCAAACCCCTATATAGGAATCAACCTTGAATGGAATAGAGATTGCATAAAATAAAGTAAATCTAAAAATATAAATGTCAATATTCACCTTGCATTAAAAACCGTCATGGATGGATATTGAGATCCATCAAACCCATGAAGATGCTTGCGTTTTTATACTAGAAATGTAGAATCAAAGATGTCTCAACAAATGCAATTATCTACACTTGAAAATCCTAGATCTTGAATGAATGTATGCTTGATAAACTTTAATGGAGAAGGAGAGAGAAGAAGGATGTATATATGGATCTTATTACTTTCTTGTGAATTCCTCTACTTGGCCATCATGGGAGAGAAAATTGCATCAATGAGATAATTTTTCCTTTTCTTGAATGGATCTTGAATAAATGGAGACTTAGAGATCTTGAATTGGACATTTTCCTTCAAATCTTGAATCAACCACTTCAATTACACAAATTGAAATCTTGCTTGCACTTGAATTTTAGATCATGTAGGTATTGTATATGAATAATGGATATCAAAGTGAGAGGCCTCGATGTCCTTTTATAATCATTTCAGGATTCAATATTATATAGTTCAACCACCATTAAAGGTCTAGGAGAAAAAACCTCGCATCAGGCCCGAAGCCCACTTAAGCACAATGCTCTAGGACAAGGCCGACTTGGTTGAACTAGTCTAGAACAAGGCCAACCTAGATGACCTTTTCTATGAATTTCTTTTCTCAAAGCTTTCCCGGGTCTAGGGGAGTGTGATAAACTCTTGAGGAAGAAAATTAAATATGTAGACATCAAGCATAAAGACACTCGGATCTCAAAGTCACCAAAATAGGGTCTAAAGGGTCCTAAATGACATCCAATTATGGGTGTTAACTTTTTAGTATGATACACTAATATGGCTTCTATTGCATCTTTTTTTGCTTTTAGAATTTCTTCCATTGTTACTCCTTTGTTTTCTACCTGAATTGTTTCCTAGATAATGCAAAGTTTTGCTTCTAAGATTGGTTCTAGTTTGGATTCCATTGTTGCTTCCTATTTTGCTTCTAAAAATGCTTCTTATTTTTCTTTCATCTCTTATTAATTTAATATGTTTTATTTCAACTTAATTAGTCAAATATATCATGTCACTTAAATAACTTACATGATTATAGAGTAAGTCATATTGCATTTGAAATATTTTATCTAGGATAAAATTAATAATTTTTTTTTAGGGAAATGGACATCCATACAAATTAACAACATCATTTTTTTTGTTGGTAACATATGTTTATTTTATATTTATATAATAATAAAAAAGATTTACATTCTTCTAGTCATGAAACCCCTACAAAGACATCTCATATATCGACACCAAGAAGATTCACATCAAAATTGTAGAGCTTCAACTGCATTTGACACCAAGAATCTAGACATCAAAATTGTAGAGCTTCAACTGCATTCTATCCACCCCTTCCTAGATACATATTACCCAAATATATAGAGACCCTACACCCTTGATATCGACACCACAAAGCTACACCACAAAAGTACAGAGTTTATAATTAGATTCCAATCACCCCTGCCCTGATACATTCTACCCAATTACATACATACCTCCCAAATTTGCACATTATCCTCATGTTCCAATCAAATTTACAACAGTTTGTATACAAAAAATTCAGAACGTAGAGTATGCAAAAGAAACCCAAAAATTCAAAAAATAATAGGGGTACTGAACCACCCCAACCTCAATGCCCATGACCATGCCCACACCCATGAACTTGGACCACCCCATGTCCATGCCCATGACCTTGGACCACCCCACATCCATGGCCATGACCATGGTCACGACCTCACATAGACCCACTAGCACCTAGACCATGCAAACGTTGCCATTCCTGCATCTACATACAAACCCCCACCATGTAAAACCTAAATAGGTCTTGATTCAATTATTCCCTAGGAACACAAATAGCAATGATAATCTCCCAATTGTGTACATAATCCACAATATGAGCCCAATACTTCTGATTCTCTAACTTCCTTGCATAGATGTTTCCAATCACCCAATACACAAGAAAAGGGTAAAAATGGTGTAGAACACCCAGGAATCCAAATAAATCATCGTAATTAGGCATGAAACCATGACCCTGAATGACACTTACCATAATTTATTTTAATCCAACTCAACATTTTGGGTGCATGCATCTTTACATAATCCTAATCACCTTTGCCCATGGGCTAAAATGTAAACCCTAGGCACATAATAGAGATAAAATATGAGTTTTATGTAAAAGAAAATTTGTGATGCCAAAAAATCAAACCCCAATAGGGCCCTGACAAAAATCAAGAATAATGGGTCGCTTGTTGTGAACACATGCTTCAACCTCTACTCAGAAATGGGCCCCATAATGCCATCTGCTACTAGAGTGCTTTGAAAGAGAAATTTGCTTCTATCTGTCCTCGCACCACCTCCACATTGTGGTAGTAGATGCAAATTTCAATGAAAAATTGAATTCCCAACAACATACACTTGGAAAAAGGAATGTGAGTCACCGCTCTAAAATAGGAATGAATGTCTCTTGAAAATTCTAGCAACATTCAATGTAGATATATTGAAAGGTGTGTGAGGTTATACATATGTGATCTTGATATTCCAAATTGAAGCTCCATTGCTAGCTCTGATGTCATCAAACACCATCACAATCTCACCATATTCTGATCAAATTGGAACCAAAGTGTTTAGAAAAATTCACCACCAATTTGGATAGGGAATCCACCAAAACATTACCTTCTTTATAAATATGTGATACTTTGGAATTTCTGAAGAAACTAAGTTTGTGCTGGATCACCTTGATGAATTTATCCAGTTTCCAAAGTTTCATTTTGTCATTTCACTCGCCAACCTCCACTTCACTCAACTTTCCACCTCACTCAACTTTGACCACTTAAAACCTATTGAGGGGTCATTTCGGTTGCCAACTTGGAGAGTGAATCTCTCCCATTGCATTTCCCTCCCTATATATGAGATATTCTAAAATTACAAAAATTCATCAAAATTTTCCTGATAATGGAAATGAGCTAACAATATAATTATTATAACATGATCATCATCTATAATTTAAAAAAATGATTCAAATATCTAAAATTTAATTGAATTTGACAACATCCATCCCGAGCAGTAAATTAAAATCATCAGGTGTAATAAATATCCATCCAAAAATCATTGACCACTTTTAATATATAAATTGACAAGTCAATACTGATAAGATCATCATCATACAAAACTAAAACAAGTGAAAGTCCAATATGTCAATAGATGAAAAACATGTCGAAATGATACATGTCCAACAATCAACATAAGTCAAAATGATAAATGCACAAATGATATAAGTAAAAATGATAAATTATGTAACTTAAAATGATATAAGTCAAGATGATACATGTCCAAATGATAAAAGTAAAAATGATACATATTAAAATGTATCAACTCAATAATATGGTATTTTAGGCCGTGAAAATGATACATATGATATTAACCATGAAAAAAGGCATCATAATGATATATCAACAATAATCCATGATACAATATATATGATCATGAATGTTATTGGCTACTACCAACAACTGCCTCATTATCATCATCACCATCACCATCACCATCATCATTTTCATCATCAACCTGGTGTCTTTTGTATCTACTTCATCATCATCCCTAGCCATGTGATTTGTACTAGAACCAATATATTATAGATTTGTATAGTGAGAATCATTTTTATCTTCTAGAAGACTCAAATTATACAAAAAATGTTTTAATGAAAAGTTATTATTTATTTAATGCAATAATTTTTTTTTGGTTTGACATAGTGTATGTGTACTAGGAATCATTTATAGTCATACTAATGAGAGATGGAAAGGAAATGAACCTGAAGGAAAACGCTTGAAAATAAACAACATGAGTACTAAACATGAATCAATAACTAAACTAGACTAAAATAAATAATAGAAATATAGTTCTTAGCAAACAAATAGGAAGTTACTCTATTCTACCTTGGCTGCAGGAATAGTCATAGAAAAGAGTTCCAATGGCTATAGGAACAATCATAGCACAAGTTCCAATGGCTATAGGAATAATCACAAAATAAGTTTCCAATGGTTGCAGGAACAATCACAAAATATAGTTCCAATGGCTACAGGAATAGTTAGCTGCTAAATTAAAACTAATTAGTGAATAGAAAATTAACTACTTAACCAAATCAATGGAATAATCACGAAGTATACCCCCTTGGATGATTCTTCTAAAATCTTAACTCAATAGATGAAAATTAAGGTATTATATTATTTGTCAAAGTGTTGTTATAACATGACAGTAATATGATAACATTAGTGTATCCATAATTACTTTAGAATAACATCTATTTAATCACATGTAAGAGTAATATAGATAGATCACATAGAAACTTGATATCAACAAAAATATGCATAGATAGGTTCATGCCCATAGTTAAATAAGTTTAAGAAAGCCAAATGAAAAGTATCAACAACTAGGTGCTAAACCCCATAATAGTAACACCAGATATATAAGAAATCCTATTAAAAATGAGCCATTATTTGGGGTCATCACTCCCCCTGACCTAATGGATTTCTAGTCCTTTGGGAAGTGAAATATAAGTCTTATGTATTTCTTGCGTCCTAAAATCATTAATTCTTGGCTGTCCCTTAGTTTCCACTATTGGGTTCCAATAAAATCCATTATTTTTAGCCAACCTACCTCACCTGGATTTGTCTACTTCTCCACTTTAGGAATGATATTCTCTTTGGTTTAGAATAGGCCATAGAAGAAGTGGTGGCTGAAAGATTAAAGGGAGCCAATATTGTTTCTTTGTTCTCCCCAAGTGATCATACTCTAGTGCCCTCCTAATTATGGATGCATAAAAATTCTACATGGAATGGGGTTTTTCTTGCTTCAACTCATTAGGTAACCCATTCCACCTTTATGATGGATATCCCAACATTGTCCTTACCAATTTTGTAGTCACCTATTCAAATTCCTAAAAGGATTCTTCTCTCACAACTAGGATTTGTTGTTTATATTCAAGTTTGTAGATAACTCTGTGCCAAATGTAGAAAATGTATGGAGGTTCACTTGATTCTACCCTTAAAGGAAAAGGGGCATGGATCTCCCTATCTTTATGTTCTATGAATTTATGGCCCCAACTATTTTAATTTTGAATCCAAGACATTAGTACCCTTAAATGGATATCTCTGATACACAATAATGGATTCCACTCATGATGATCAGGAACAACATAGTTGTGTAACTATAATTCATAGAGTAATTTTTTAGTTTATGTTGGGGTAGACTAGTAAGCTTGGAAGAAGTCTTGTGGAGTCTCTATAGAAGGGTTTAAGCGAGAGACTACTCTTGACAATTGAAAAACAAAGACTAAGCTCCTTGAGATGCAATGCATATACCCTTAGGAGACTTCTACATTTTAAAATTTATGGCACTAAGGTCATCACATTGTTTACCTTATCTATTAATGCAAAAATATCTATGTTCTTCCTCTTAATCTCTTTGTCTTTATTTGTAATCACTTCCATTATCCCATGCTTCTCTTAATTCCATTCTTATTCCTTATTCTTCATATCTTTTCATAAATCTAGGGCTATTGATGCCCATAAGAAAGTTGTAGGTCAGTGAATACCTACTAGGAATCACCTTTGTTCTAGTTCTCCATGTACCACTTGCTCAGCTACGACAATGAGCCTTGCTAATCCTAAATTCTCTTGAATCTTCCTCTGGGGTGTTCTCTCTATAGTTTTTGTTGTCTTAGAATTTTTAGCAGGTTTTTCGCTATGCTCAGTAGCTACAGGGATTCTTGATCCCTAGTTTTTCATTTTCTAGGGCTAGGGCTTTCCTTTTCAAATTTATCCATTTTATCCTTTCCCTTTTCATCCTTAGTGTTTTTCATTTTTCTATTTTTGGTGCTACTATTTCCCTAGTGTGAACTATTATTTAGGGGAAACATCCTCATTAGGGTCTAAAGAGCAACTATTTACATCTTTGTGCAAAGGTTTAGATGAACTATTTTTTATTGTAGGAGGGTTTGTGCTAGGTCGAACCACCTTAGATGTTGAACCCTTAGGGGTGAATTCTATAACTCATGCCTCCCCACTAACTGTATGGGTCAAGGGTTGACATCTAAAACCCACATTCAATTCTCTAAAAATTTTAATTTTTAAAAACTCATCCCATGACATTCGAGAAACATCTTGTAAAGACCTTCCAACAAGAAACTTAATTAAACAGTGACAAGAAACAATTTTTTCCCTACCTTTTTGTGTCTCAATAGCCATGATTTCTAGAAGGTTGTATACCACATTGAGGATATTCATTCTCCTTTCATGTCACATGTGTCTCAGAATCTTGAAGTATATAGAGTGTAGACATGACTGTCGAGCCTCACATGTAATGTATATGTTGATTTAAATAACATGTTTCCATATTTTTGGTAAAGAGAGCCTCCTTGTTCCATATTTATCTACATCAAGTGGATGATCCCCATGTTTTCTAAACTCTTCTCTAGCTATTTTGGCATCTTTACTTTCATGGTAGGGTTCTCCTACAACTGCCACCTTGAAACTTCAACAATCATCTCCTCCGTGGAAAGAACCTTCGAACCCCTCACCATTGCCTCACCATTAATAAAATGTCTAAGAAAATTCCATAGCAATTTCATTATTGAACCCATTCAACTTCAAAAAGTAGTCTAACCAGTCACAATTCCTAAATTTTGGCTCATAGATTACTTGATGAGCTTCTGGTTGACTTATCACTAGTGGACCTTCCATGTTTCTACTCACACCCTTGGAAACACCTCTGCCATGCAATTCTTTAGCTGCAAATTGGCCTAATTCATCTCTCAATGTTGTATAACCTTCTTGTATTCCTAACCCCAATGTCCTATAACCTTCTATTTACCCCCTTTTAGTGGTATTATGACAACAACTAAAGGCATTAAAGAGAGATTTCAGATTTTAAAAATATAATATGATGGCACATAGAACAAAGGTATGCATAATGACACATATATGACATATGGGTACACACTCCTCCCAACCTATATGGAAGTGATGTATTCAAAGATGGAGGATCTAATGAAGGATTGTCCAAACTTGGAGCCAATAACCATAACAACGGAAACAACCAAATACACATAAATATAATCACCATTCAAATTTATATTATCATAGATAATCAATTACATCCAACATGCTGGGCTGTAAGGCCTTCTTGGTTATGGCCAAATACAAAGACAATACTCAAGCTCTGCTATAGATCTTCTGCAAGCATCAGACCATTTACCTTCTACCAAGACCTACAACTCACGATCTAGATCCTTAGATCCAACACTCAGATCCAATCCCAATTTGATGCCTAAAGCTAAGAAAAAAATACAACTTAAATACAAAAGGAAACCAATAGGTCGGCCTACAATAATCAAACATTGGAGAAACCCCCAACTCATATTTAGGTCCACACAATCTCCAATGAGCAATCCATCATTAATGTCATGATCCAAATTAAATGCAAGAGTCAGCCTGCAAATATAACAAAGTAAATCCAGTTATTGAAATAGACCACCAAGAAATAGACACCTACTCGATGAAACTACTGAGCAATATACACTGAAACCTATCGGTGATACCAAGCACTAAGCCACCATAGTAACCAAGTTGACCAACCATCGATCAACAAGAAATTGAGCCACCAAGCACTCAATTGAGGAATCCTCTATGCTACCAAACTCCAAAAGAAAACATATTTTTATTTGATACAGGATTGCCAATAATCCTAGAATGCTCCTACATCAGACACCCCAGGTAAAGAATATGTTCCCATAAAGGAAAACATGAAAATATTAAGGGAATCAGAATAGGTATTCTATACTTGTTCTTAACCCATATCTCCTCTTTCCCTTCATTCCATGTTGTCTTCATTCTTCCCATCGTCTCATTTGATAAGTTTATCAGTCCTGCATTTTTCTCATATCTTCTGTCTACAACCAATAGTAGTTGACTTTGACCCTCCTCTACACTTTTGATATCATTAGTATTTTGGTGAACCACATTCTCATCTGACCTAATAATCAAATAGGTATCATCTGTATCTCTTTGTGTCACTAGTGTCAACATTTGCTGCACCATCTCAGCCAAAAAATTCATTTGCTTCTTAATCTCTACAAGTTCCTTAGAGATGTCATTCTATTTTCCCTTCAAATTATCATTCCTTTCACCCATAGGAATAGGTTCACCAACTCTCTTATCCTCATGTTTTTTATGGTCACTTAGACAACATCTAATAACTCCACATTCATTAGTCCCTTATCCCTACAGAGGGTATCAGTTTATGCTTGGATCCACTCTGCCTCACAACATAGTTATTTGCACGTCCATCAAACATAACATGTCTGTCATATTACCAAGGTCTACCAAGTAACATGTGAAAAGTATCCATAGGAAACACATCACATAATATCTCATCATAATAAGATCCAATCTTAAAATAACAAGGCATTGCTCCTCAACCCTAACTTTAGACACATCTTGTATCCAACTAATCTGATAAGGATTAGGATGTTTCCTCCTTCCCAAATTCAATTTACTAACCATCTCTTTTGAAAAAAAGTTCTTAGAACTACCACCATCAATTATGACATTATATACCTTATCCTCACACTTACACCTGGTTCTAAACAAATTTCTTCTCTGCACTGGTTCATTAATACATGCAACCAGTCTTCTAGTGATCATAACTTCACCTTGTTTTGCAACATTCAGTGAACTTTCCTTAGTAGTCAGGGTGAACTTCTTTTGAGGACATGACCAGACCCTATGTCCCTTCTCACCACACTGAAAACAAGTACCAATAAAATCACTTCTTCCTCTTCTTCCATACCCACAATTTTAATCCTTAGTGGTTTGACTACTGCTAGATCCTACCTCGGTCTACTTATAATTCTCCACCACCTTACTCTCAGCAGTTGTGTCATTATTCTTACCACCTTGGTTTCTATTATTCTATCTTCTCTCAAATGTCTTGTTTAGCTTCTCCTCAATCTTCAATTCCATCTGATAAGCATCACCTATTGTTTTCATCTAAATAGTAAGTAACTCTTCCTAAATAATAGGTCTCAATCCATAGATATACCTAGCAACTTTCTCCTTGTCAGCTTTTGAATGACTAGTCCTAATCAGGATGCTATAAAACTCCTTGGTATAATCTTGCACCAATTTGTTTTCCTGCCTCAAACCTTGCATCCTCTTAACATATCCAATTCATAATCTACCATAATGAATTGCTTCTTCAACTTTTCAACCATTTGGTTCCATCTGATGATCTTGTCTTTACCTCTTTGACTTCTTTCTAATTGAACTTCTCTCCACCATATGTTTGCATGACCTTTTAACTTTGTCTTTGCAAACCAAACTCTATCAAGATCTTCTACTTCTTCATACTCAAAGTATTCATCCATCTCATTAATCCAATCGATCAACTCTTCTGGCCTAAGGCTTCCATCAAATATAGAAACTTTGATCTTAGATCTTTTCCCACTTTTAGACATAACTCTTAGAAATATAGCCTCCTCTGGATCCATGATATCTTCTACATCTTCTTTGAAATGATCTTCTTCTTCAAAATTTTCACCATTATCTCAGTGTTCTCTAGATGCATTCTTTCTTTGCAACTCCTCTTGTAGATCTTGCACTTGCTTCTGCAAAGCTTAGAAATCTTCAAGATTGAACTCCTCTTTAGGTTCTTCCTCTGTGATCTCGCGAGTTTTCTTTGGAGGCATCTTCACTCCCCAAATCTCCAACAATTGGAAATCTAACTCCTCCTCTAGTGATTGAAAATTAGCTTTGATACCACATGATGCAGTCAAAGATGGAGGATCCAATGAAGGATTGTCCAAACTTGTATTCAATAACCATAATAGTGGAAACAATCAAATACATAGAAATATAATAACCATTGAGATTTTTATTATCATAGATGATCAATTACATCCAACATGCCAGGCTATAAGGCCTTCCCAATTATGGCCAAATACAAAGATAAAACTCAAGATCTACTACAAATATTATGCAAGAATCAAGCCATTTACCTTCTTCCAATACCTACAACTCACGATCAAGATCCTTAGATCCACTCCCAATCTGATGCCTAAAGCTAAGAACAAAATACAACTTAAATACAAAGGCAACCAATAGGTTAGCCTACAATAATCAAATAGTGGAGAAACCCTTGACCTAGATTTAGGTCCACACAATCTCCAATGAGGGATCCATCATTAATGCCATGATCCAAATTAAATTCAAGAGTTGGCTAGCAAGTTGGCCTACAAATATAACAAAGTAAACCTAGTCAGTGAAACAGACCATCGAGCAATAGACACCTACTTGGTGAAACTATGAGCAACAGACGCTAAAACCCATCGGTGACACCAAGCACTGAGCCACCATAGTAACTAAGTACTAAGAAACTAATACTGAGAAAACACCACTGAGCTTAGTCACTAAGTTTACCAACCATCGATCAACATGAAACCGAGCCACCAAGTACTCAACCGAGAACTCCTCTACGCTACCAAACTCCAAAAGCGAACATATTGTTGTTTGATACAGTATTGCCAAGAATCCTAGGATGCTCTTGCATCAAGAAACATGTGTCCACACAAGCTTAGGTGGAAGGATGACATAATCAGGGCATTCAAAAATATATTCTATGAGATATATCAATATTAAATTACAATTATTTAATAAATGCATCTAAAGTAATGAATACACAAAAAGTGTCATGCACGTACCTGGATTATTATGATTGATGTGAAGTATTTGGTGATGAATAAATATGGAAATTGGTGATTATATGGTTGGTGTGACATCAAACCTAATATTTCCAGAGCTCGAGTAATCAATGTGAGTGAAAATCATTTGTTTCACCGTACAAATTTTTAGAGTATCCTAGTGGATTTATTGTTACCAAGAAGAAAACCAATGGTGGAGATCTCAATGTTTCTTAATTAATTACTTGGAATCAAAAGAGTGAGATCTTTCCTAATCTAATTTATGTAGACTGTCTTGTCACCATAGGTATATGAGGAAAATTATGCAAGTTCAGTAAATGGTTGTCACCATTCAACATTTTGAGGAATGTGAACTATATTTTTGAGGTAGTTTGGCTATAAATGGTGCTTCCTAATTTGAATATTTTCATTAAGGTTGGTTTTCCTTTAATTAAGGAGGTTGAGGATGGATTTTTTATAGAAGATAAGTGTATTTTGGTATATGATAGAATGGTTTAACAAAATTCAATTACATGAAATATACAAAGATAAGAAAATGAAGCAACATAATGTTAATATTATAACTACAAGGAGATTAGAATGGTTCATGATGTGATGAATAGAACATAGTCTCAAGATGTGGATTGCCTCCATCGACGATTCTATCCACAAGATCTTAGGTTGATTGCCTCCATCGATGATTCTATCGACAAGCTCTTGTGTGGTTTGCCTCCATCGGTGATTCTATCCACAAGCTCTTGTGTGGATTGCCTCCATCGGTGATTCTATCCACAAACTCATGAGATTTAATGTGGATTGCCTTAATCAGCAATTCTATCCATAAGTTCCCAGGTGGATTTCCTCAATCGGTGATTCTATCCATAAGCTCTCGTGTGGATTGCCTCCATCGACAATTCTATCCACAAGCTCTTGTGTGGATTGCCTCCATCAGCAATTCTATCCACAAACTCACAAGCTTTAATGTGGATTGCCTCAATCGGCGATTCTATCCATAAGTTCCCGGGTGGATTGCATCAATTGGCGATTCTATCTACAAGCTCTCATGTGGATTGCCTCCATCGGTGATTCTATCCACAAGTTCTATCTATTATGATTTGTTTCAGCGATCACAAGATGTCTATCACAATAGGAGATAAAGTTATTGTAAGATCGTCACCTTTCAATAACTCTTACAAATACAAGTGATAATCATTTGGAAGTCGTCACTTCCTCATGATGTACATAGGGGGTAGGCCCATTAAAAATATGGAGTCACACACA
>MU225839.1:917910-928260 GCA_018584345.1 Thuja plicata
GGGATCCACTAATGTACTAGTCTAGGTAGGTGGAAAACCATTCCCAAGCTGACATGTCATGGCCTTTGGTACAAACACAAGTGTCAAATGACACACACAAAATTTACACATCACTAAGCCATGTCATTTCCACTTAAGCAACTCACAAGAAAAGAATTTAAGAATGCATTTTAAAGATTATGCTACCACATTCATCCACATACATTTACGAATAAAAATTATGAAACAACGAGGTTTTGTTTTCTATTAGACGCAACCTTGGCTCAAACAGAGTTCACAATTCCCTTTGTTTGGTTCCCCGAATAAAGTACCATGGTTTCTCACCTACACACTCAATTCAAATATCAGTAGTCCGAGAAAATAAATATACATCATAAAGAGATAATATTATTTAGAACATAAGAACATCATCCATACACTTAGGTATTACTAAAGATCACAAGATTACGTAATTCTCATCTTAAGCATTTTTCATATGGTACAACTCACACTGCAATAAATTGAAATTCAACATTTAAATCAGATAAATCTAAATCTCTTCAGTAACCATAATATAATCATAATGAGTTTTTCTGAATTATAATTTCAAAATAAATGTCCAAAATAGAAAACATAATAAAGTCCATAATGTTCATCATAAGCATCATATGTCTATGCATCTATAATAATCAAATCCATGACATAAAGCATAAGGTCCATAATGTCTAATAATGCATCCAAAGTAAAGTATCATATGCTAAGTCTATCATAAGCAAGAACTAGAAAACTATGATGGGGGTCTGGGATGGGCCTCACAACTTAGAATTTTCTCATGAATTTTTGTTCTGTCGAGTATGCTTGTAGTCTTTTGGTTATGCTTGTACCGATGATCTCTATCAATGTTTTTCACTAAGTGTACTAATGGCCAAATTAATATCATCAGTGTTAAATCTATACGATGCCTACCAAGATCCATCAAAACATTCTTACATGTTGAAAGAATGGAAACATATTGAGGAAGGATGAAAAAGATGCATTTGGATCACTTAGTAGAATGACAACATGAATTCAAGGAAGCATTCCTTGAGATAGAAAGGAAGCACTCCTTGAGATACCATGTTTGAGAGAAAAGAAGATAAATCAAATCAAAATGGGACTAATTACTCAAATGACACAGTTCATAACTTAAATGAGGACACTTAAGAGATATTAAAAGTCCATTTCCATTCATTAAAAGATACAATAAAAATAAGGAATGGATTCCATCTACTGCTCATTTAGACAAACAATATTTTTTCCTCAACATGAAATAATGAGACCATTGAATGGGATCTAGGGCCAACAGAGAAGCTCTTTAGAACTCATCCTACACATCAATAAATAACTCAACACAATAAATACAAATTGATATATTAACACAACAATATCCAACTAAGTTATTGAAAGTTAACTATTAATACCTCATTCTCTATCCATATTACAAAATCTGTCCAACTTTTTCTTTGTAACATTTCCTTTCCAAATTGTATTGGATGTCAGCCATATTTCTCCTCTTGTCAAAACATGGCACATGGACTAGTTAAACTAATTAATATACAATCATTTAATTTTTCCTAGAAAATAAAAAAATATCATTTAACATATTAAATATTCTTACAAATATATGGATCAAGGCATGTAAACCTTTCTGGCCACTGTGATGTGTGTCACAAAGTTTGACTAGCCTAGCCTTGGAGGCCTTGTCCTAAAGCATATACTAATTCAATTTATCTATGCACAAATAAAATTTAAGAATCATTTAATAAATATGATATAATCTTATGAGCAAATTCAAATACCAGTGTACTCTCCTCACCTAAATTCCTCTTTGCATTGAACTTCTCATATGCTTTTACAAGTTCTTTCCATACTTTCACACTTACATCAATTGGCATTTTTTGATCCTTATCTCAAGAGGGATTTTTTTAATCTTATGTGTTTGGTTGCACCAAAATCTCTTACAATTTTGAGACATTCATAGCTTTATCTTCCTTACAACCAACCTGTACCAAATTCAGTCTCCATGTCTTGGATAATTATTTTTGCAAGTGCATGGATATCTTTGAGAGTGGAAAATGTAGATGGTCTTTGAACCATTTAAGACATGATACCTTCAACCTATTCACAAAAAAATTACATCTTTAATTCAAAATTCTATTGAAACTACATCGTATTCTATCTTGGTATTGTAGCTACCAATGAAAGATGCAAAGCATGGCGTGGTGGAAAAAGTATGTGTCCTAGGAGTGGCTAGGACATTGGAAGTCTTTGTTCCTTGTTCCACATTCTTAGAGTTTACTATTATTGAATTTATCCTATATCTTTTTCTCAATCTAGGAGTGGTTGTGGAATCAATTGATTCCCTTTGACATGGTTGATTTAGTTGTAATGTTATAGGGTCTTTACTAGATCATTTTTCTATGTATCTAGTAGGCATTGTCAAGTCCACACCATCTAATTTGTTCACTATCTCTACCCCCAATATGGAATCCAATGCCTTTTTTTTTCTCATATCCATATATATATAGAATAAATTTATTCTTTTAAATTTATAAATAAAATACTAAAAACTAAAAAACAAATAAACAATCTATAAATTGACAATGAATTACCTCATTGTGGCCAAAGTCTTCTCCCTTCCCTCTATTTATCGACATTTTGAGGCAACCTAGGGGAAATTATTTTCATCTAGTATATGAAGGAAAATGAAGTACATACTACTAGGTATGGAATTTTTTGTCCATTTTTTGCATGAAGGTTTTGTTTTGTGGTATGAAAGAAAGTCACCAATCAAATAAATTAATAAAAATGAATGATTTAAAAGAAATGGTCAATTAATGAGAAAGCTTTACCTTGATTGACTCTCTTTCTAAATTTAAATGCCTATGAGATATCTCTTGAGAGTTCAAACCCTCTGATGGAATGAATAATGCAAAAATAAGACCACCAAATAACCCAAGTCAACTAAATCCTAACTATTATCTACTAGGTGGCATCCCTTTTGTACAAATCTATTAGTAAAAATTATATCTAAATATCTTTATATGGATTCAAATTGAACAAAAAGGTTAAAACATTCCTGGTTTTCATGTTTAAATTGAAATGAGGTGTTTGATTTCTATCCATTTATCCTCTACTCTCTATCTCATAAAAAATTAAATGGGGCGACGAAAAATTGTAAACACCATCTATCATGCTCTGTATCTGGCAACAAAAAAGTGGGCAACCTAAATGAAAACTAAAAGATCAATAAGACCATCCTAAGAAATGAAACATAACTGAAATAGAAAATCAAAGTGACCAATGGCGGTAGTTTTAACACAGGTGAGAATTTTTAATTAACTATTTTTGATTCATTAGTCAGTGCTATAGTTAATGTTGTCTCGTGAATCTAATACAATTATATTGGATTTGAAAAATATGAATTGTTTGATGTCATCATGGTTAATGCCAAATTTAGCACCGACTTTGAGCCCTAAATGTAATCTCTTTGGGATGCTAAAGTCGGTGTAAAGTGCACCTAAATTAGTGCTGAATTTGAGTTGTAAATGTAATCTGTTTGGGGCACCAAAGGTGGCATAAAGTGCACCTAATTTAGTTCCTAATTTTGATTTGAATTATGTTGTCATCTTGTCACCATAATATTTTATCTCTATTGTCAAGATTCTACGTATAAAATTTTTGTGAAGAGAAAAATGATGCAATGTCCTATTTAGTTTTTCATAGTGTGTCTTAATGCAAAGCGAGTGTATTAACAAGATAATATCAACAATATTCTCTTGGTCCACAACTGTTAATTGAATATTGTCATTGTTGTGTATTACAGGTTTTAAAGGAGGCCATGGAGAGAGGATTTGGATGACATATAACTACTAAATCATAGAGAGGAAACTAAGTGGAAATAGATATGACAATGGAATCTATAGATACAATAGAAGTAAGAAGATAAATTAACCTCAACCAAAGGAGGAAGGTGTTTATGAATTCACAAATGCTACAACATAGAGGATATAAAGTATTTTTTTTATCCATGAGGCCTTTGAGGTCAAATTATTTGTTGAAAATGTAGAGGAATGGTGATTAAATATGATTCTACATCAAAGGAAAAGTTTGAAAATTAGGATGGCCAAAACATGATATCAATATGCCAAATATATGACTAAAGTGAGGTTTTGTGTTGGATAGCACATTCATCAAAATGATATCATTGGTGGACTAAACATTATTTACTATGTTGTTTATTATAGAGGCTAGATGAAGCAATGACCAAAGATCATGTCATATCAAATGAGGAGACAACATATGAAGCGGGAGATCAGGTACTCAAATTTTGACTTAACTTAAAAATAAATTTGTTGGCATTTTGTGATACATCCATATTTTTTCTCATTCTTATTGAAATTTATAATGTATTATCCAATCTTGACATAAATTAATATTCGTTGTTGATTATTTTGTTGGCATAACTGATGCAAAGATTTATTGAGTATTGACTGGTATAGGTTTGGTGATAGGAGGATCAATTATTGTGTTGTCATTGATATCAACTTGGTGTTGTGTTTGTTGATAGTGTTTCTAATGTTTTGCCAAGTATGAATATAGATGAATTATGTGTTGTAGTAAGAATTAAAGTGTGGGGTCTTTGTTAGAGTTAAAGGATGTGTTAAAGGATGTGCCTAGATGCATTATGTATGATCACATAAGATAGAAACAAAAATGGGGCAAGTTATGATCGATTGAAGTGAAATCAGACAGACATAAGAACAGGCAGTGCCAAACAATGAATGATTTGATTGTTCTATCAAATTGGTATGGATTCAAGTGTTGCAGTCATGATATGATTATCTTGACCAGGCTATGTTATTGATCCTATGATTGCTACAATATTGGAGTACCACAAGGTATAGTTTCAGTTGACAGAAGATTGTTCTGTGTAAGTTAGAAAATGTTTGAGCAGATCTGAGTAGTTGATGTTAGATTGATGAGTGGTGATGATATGATTGGTTATAGTGAATGTTTTCATAATCTTGATGTCAAGGTGACATGGCATAACATATTTTTTATGATTATTTACTAATTCATTGATTAGGTGATTATATTTAATCAAGTTTTGGAAGCGTGTTGAATAAGTAAAATAGGTTTGACTATTCTTGATTTAAATCGAATGTGCAATGGATCTGAAGGCAGACACAAAATTGAAATTGTAATTTATACTTGGTAATATGTTTTAGGTCTCAAGGATTTAGTGGGATTGATTGTAATGATGAAATTCAATGTATTAGGTCATGATTAAGGCGATGGCTGCCTAATGAACTTGTAATGTATTTATATGTAAAATGATGAATTATGCATGTGTAGATTGTGAATGAAAGGGTGTAGTCAATTGAAGAGTGAATATAGTCTACAATAAGAAAAAGTGTTGTGCTTAATTGGATTTGAACAAGAAGAGGAGGCTTGATACACCCAAATCATTGTACTTGTTGATTCCTAATAGTTTCTACAAGAAAATACCTTAACTAGGTAGGCTCTAACATGTTTTTTTTGTAAATCCTCTAACGAGGTGGCTCTTTAACTAGGGTCTGGAATCCTTTAACAAGGTTACCCCTAATAGGGTAAAGCTCCTAACAAGGCTAGAGGTAAATCCCTTAACTGGGTGACTCCTAATAGGGTTTTTTCCTAGCTGGGTATCATTGTAAGCTCCTAAAAGGGCCAGGCCTTTAACAATGCACATTTCAAAAGAGTGAAAATATTTGTGGGTGCTAATCCCACTTTGGTTTTCACCCTTAGTTAGGGTTTCTACTATAAAAAGACTGGTGTTATTTTTTGCATGTGTGGATGATTGTTTGGCTACTTATTTATTGCATGCATAAGGTTTAATGTTGATGAATGTGGTTTATGGTGTTGAATGAATTGTGAAAAGTTTCATATCTGATAGATTACTAATTTATCCCCCTCTCAGTAATCTTGGACCTTATAGTATTAACATATTTTAGATGGAGATTGGAGAAAATGTAGAGCCTAAGTGTTTAACTAGCAAAAGAACAAGATATGTACTTGGACGTGGACCTAAAACTATTAAATCGCATAGAAGATAGTGGGTAGAAGAGGATATGACAATGTATCCTACAGACACAACAATTTATTGCACTGAAAAAGAGGTTGGTGAGGACTATAGTACATGGGGTGAATAATTTGTGAAATTTTTTTTATGGATGTTTTTTACGTCATGGAAATAAACAATTCAAACAAGAAATTGTACAAAGACATTACATATATGACGAGCTTCTACTTTTTAGTATGCCTCCTAAAACCGATTCAAATCCAATGGGATTTGTGGTAAGGAATTTTCTAATTTGATATAAATAACATGTATACTTCGTTTAAACATTATTTTATATTATTTAAATAACTAATTAGTTTCTTAACAGATACTTGCAGGATAAAGTTCTTGGTTTAAAGTTTCCTCCATCACCAACTTCTATCCTAGAGGTCAATGATCATTTATCAGGTGATACATCTAACAAAACTATGTGCCAATATACCATCTTGGAAGATGAGGAATTGATGAAAACAAGTAACAAAACAAGAGCCGGTTTAAAGATGCATAATTTTCTTAAAGAAAAATGGGATTGTGGACTACATACCCTAAGAGAATGAATGTGATGGAGATGATGATTGTCACCTGTGTTTGAGATCAATTTACAAAGAGATATTTTATCATTGACTATATTGTGCATGGTCAAGTGATCAACAATTACCTAGAATGTATGAGGTATTTCAATTTTGGGGATACAACTACATGATATGACCCTCCAATATTCATGGAGCGAATCTAGGCTTATTTATTATTAAAAATGTACAAGTGGAATCTAAACATAGAAATTTTTTAGAACAAACCACTAGGAGATTAATGCCATATTATGGTCCATCATATTACAATGGCGAATGGACAAGACTAGTAGAATGTAAGCCTAACATGTCAGAATATGGTCTAAATTCAAGCATGTATACAAATTTTCTCCAATTGGAAAGTAGAAAATAAATGAATATAGGTCATTTTATGTATATAGATGGACGTACACACACGCACAAAAATATTGTAGGATTTATAAACAGTAGTAAGGGAAGGGACCCTATTGTAAGACCAAATTGTCAATCTATTGAGGTTATAAATGATAACTTGATGGAGATATAGAAAGAGAGGTTGATAGATTGATAATGGTTGAGGCTATTATGGACCTTACCATTGGGGATGAGTTATTGATAGATTACCCTTCTTAAAACACACTCTTGCGCAAATGAAAAGGGAAGAACAAGGTCTCCCTAAGGATGTTCTTAAGGGAAGAAAACCAAATAATAATAAATGAGTGTGTACTGATGTTTTATAAATTACACTGTAAAAATTGTGTTTTATTTAAATTATTGTATAAAAAGGAACTCTATAAAATAATGTTCCATTGTTCAATTGATGTATATATGTTCATACAATTTTTTATTTTTTATTTTTTAAGCCATATTTGATTATATTTATTAAAAATTGATACATTTATGATTTATCCAATTGTTTCCAAACATTAATTAATGCTTGCATTTGTTGATATGTAGATGTTGACAAAAAGCATACTAAAACCCAAGATCCAACTAGATTATTAAGATTTGGATGGGACAATCCAAACCGTCCTTTAAACCATACTAGGGTGAGAAGAGAAACATTAAAGAGAATACTACCATCAAATAAATTTAAAGAGATGATGAGAGCCCCATACACTGATGACATTTCACCTAGCCTTAATGATGATGGTCATGATAGTGAAAATGCAATGCATGAAGAAGGATTGAATGAAATTCTTACAGGTTTCTTTGGGGATGGAAATAATGATGACAATAATGATCATATGGTTGAAAGTAATGATGATAGCAGGGGTAACTACCACCAATGTAATGTTGATGATAACAACCTAAAAGACTCCATCAACCAAGTAGCGAAGACACCAGTATTCAAATCGAGTGCAAGTAGATCCTCAAAATTGGCATCCACATTAATATTATTAGAAATCAATTCACTATTTGATTTTCCAAACAAAGGATTCACTACCCTACTGAAGTGAGTTGAAATCTATTTCTTACTTTTCATTGTCAATTTGTGTACATATTTCATAAAAATTCATCAACTTCATTTATATTTCTTTAAGGGGAATTTTAAACCATATATTGTATATAAATAATCATAGTATAGATTGACATATCAATCATGTTAATCACAAGTCAAACATTCAATTGATTTAATCTTTGGAAATCTTACAAGGCACTAAAAACTAAAATATTCCCTAAAGAGAATGTATTTCCATCAACTTGTAAAGAGGTGTGTGTATTGTTGGTTGAGTTGGGGATTGAATATACAAAAATTCATTTATGTAAAATTGGTTGCATTTTATACAGATGAGATGAACATCAAAACAAGGTAGAATTCCTTGTATGCAAAGAGAAGAGATATCGTACAAGGTCCTACATTCAAAGAAGGTTTATGTCATATGCCAATTATAATTAGACTTTAACAAATGCTTCATTTCAAGTCACTTGAATAATCAATTTATTGGCATGCAAAGGATAGGAGTAAAGATGGATTTATGCAAATTTAAGCTAAATCAAAAGCAATGAAACATATAGAGGAAAATAGCCAAGAAAATTCAAATATGAACCCCGTAGTATCAGGCTTGGTCTTGCGATTAGTGGAGTGTTCCCATTATCTTTCCTAAGCTCAAATTATAGTGGTTGGATAGTCAGATTGATAGTATAAAATATTCCCCATGGATGAGTGTTAGAAAGGAACACCTATTGCTGACTTTCATTGTTCTAGGAAAACATCAAGTTAAAAACATGGATGTTTGTCTTGCATCTTTTATTGATGAGATGCAACTACTATGGAAAGTCATAAGAATGTATGACATATCACATCCTCCATCAAATAGGTCCTTCATGTTGTATGGTGTGCTATGTTGGACTATTCATGATTTCCCAAGACTTGATGCTTGTTCTGGTAAGATAAAATATTTACGTATTTAGACTCATAATTTATTTTTATCCCAACTTTCATACTTATTTTTATATGATTTTTTTAATGTTACTAACATTACTTATTAAATTATGGCTTCAAACAAAGGAGATATTTACATTTCCAACATGTGCAGAACAATTTCAAGGGTGGTATTTTAAAGATCTACATAAATTATTTACGCAACTAATAGGGTTTCTCTACCACTATATCATAGGTTTAGAAATCGCTTGAAGAATCAATTTTATGAAAAATTTGAAAATAGAGGTCATCCCATGATTATGGGTACAGGTGATTGACTTAAGAAGTATGAAGATACTGAATTGAAAGCTTGAGAGGAATTTTCTGATTGGGATGTTTCAATTGAGGAACTAGAACAAGTTGTTGTTAATATGCCATAAGGAATGAAGAGGAAATCCATATTTTATGAGCTCCCTTACTAGTATGTTAGAGTAATAAAGTGATTCCAATTATTAATTAAATCATATTGATTTAATTATTAAGTCACTTATTATCTCTCTTTTACTTAAGCTAAACTTTAGGCATATAATAATTAATTCTTTTATTAATTATTATTATGCAACCTAGATTTTCCCTTTAGGGTTTCCCATTTAGGGTTTTGGTATCCTTTTATAAGTATTCCCTCTTTGTAAATTAAATTAGATGGTTATTAATTAATTGAGGATGCTATTGCATTAAGTGTTTTTCTCCATTGTTTGCACAAGATGTTTTCTCTTCCATCAATCTGTGACTTTTGGCCTCCATAGCTTTTTTGCTTCTCCCTTTCTGTGATAGGTTTGCATGTAGGTGATTCTTGGGAGCTGTGGGTTGATAGTTTTCATCAACTCCAATATGGTATCAGAGTGAAATTATAATCTGAATTAATGAAAAAAGAATTACAAGGTTCAACCTATAAAGGTGAACAAAACCCTAAAAGGTAAAATCTAGGTTTGCACATTAATAATTAATTATTAATGCACCTAAGAGAAAGCTTAAGCACTAAAGAGTAATAAAACAACTTAAATAATTAATTCAACATGATTTAATTAATAAGTTATTACTCTAATACCCCCCCTTAAGAAAAGCTCAGGAGGTACCTCATCAGGCCTTGTTGCCAGGACCCATTTTTCCTGCTTTCAGTAGCTGTTTCTAGGTTTTTTAGCTTCTCCCTAAGTTTATCTTAAGGGGGGGTGTTAGAGTAATAAAGTGATTCCACTTATTAATTAAATCATATTGATTTAATTATTAAGTCACTTATTATCTCTCTTTTACTTAAGCTA
>MU225839.1:935733-952389 GCA_018584345.1 Thuja plicata
GCAGTCTCTTTCATTTTGGCCGCCATAGCTGTCTGATTACTTCTATCCTCTTTCTGTCTTCTTCTTCTGTGTAACAGCTTTGCATGCAGGTGATCTTGGTTGCATTGCGTTTTAGCAATCTCAACATCTATCTCTATTCCTACTTATGTGTCTCCTATCTTTCTTAATTATATTTATACTTATCCTACTATTGATAAATGATTGAATATAAATTTTAATGGTATTAGATGAAAACTGCCTTTTCTTTTCTTAGGCAATAGAGTCAAGTCTTGGTGAAATTCTAATGTAAATCTAGGTAGTGCTTTGAGTGAAGTCTCAAATTTTTTGATCTTATTGTGATCACGTACATTTCTATATGTTAACATGGTCCCCTTTAGTCTCTATTCTTCTCAGGATTTCCTACTTAGACTATCATCTTTTTAGTCTCTTCCCGTGGTTTCTCCCAGCTGCCATTTTTTATCTAAAATCTTTCTTGCAGATTTCTAGTGTCTGTGATATGTACTCTTAGACTAGGCGTACTATGATTGTGATAGTTTGTATAGTTGGATATGTGTTATCTTTCTCTCTTGAAGATGGTGTTTCTTTTGATTTTCATTCATTCTTCTTGATATTTTTCCTCTCCTTCTCCCTCCAGATCTTCTATTTATACAATGTACAAATGTTGTAGTTTCCTATGTATCTTTTTGCTATTAGTATTCTTCTTGTTTCTCTTGGGGGTATTTGGTGGAAATTATGGTACTTTATTCTCTTTTATTGGGTGTGCTTGACTATGTTTGGGGCTATGGATCAAACTTTTGGTATTAACTATAAATATTTGAAAGAATCCTTGCAAGAACAATATGTGAGATTATTCTTAGTAGATGATGAGCAGCTAAAGAAAGATGTAAAATATCTATTACAACATATTTTGGGTGCTGCTACCCATATCCATGATGGGGTGGTGTTCAACTTGGTATTCTCTACTCTACTTCAAGTTGTGGGCTGGTTGGATTGGATGATGGAGGTGGACAACCAAGTGGTAGCTCCCAAGTATTAGGATAGTGTTGAGAAGGGGATTGAAACCATCAATCCCAACACTATTTTAGGGAGACTTGGCTTCATTTTTTTTTATTTTAGTAGGGAAGGAGATGAAAAAAAATGATGGTGTCTTGGAATATGTCTAAGTTATCACGTGTCAACAAAAACTTTGCTTCCATGAACATATTTCATGGAAATAATGAAGAATTTTTTGATCTTGATGATAAATTCATCTCCCGTGACTATTTGTTTGGGGTGTCCCTCTTTATTACCAAAATAGATGGGCTTTATATTGTTTCTATTTGAGAGTGTCTCTCTTTCTTCTCCTTTCCTCTACTGTGTGCATCTTGTTTGCAACATTTTCTTCTTTAGTATATTCTTCTCTTCATATGTGGTATCTAAGCAATGTGTGTGGTATTTTGGTGGATTATTCTTCTGATCTATGCCTCCATCTTTTTGTTTCTCTCTCTCCCTCTCTCTCTCTCTCTCTAATATTGAGTTTATTAATTGTATTTATGTATGTATTATTTATTTACATAATATATTACGTTCTACACATGTTTTGCATAAAAAATAGTCTATCCTATTGGTGTTTCCAACTGATTTTTGAGGTATGTCTAAGGTTTAGCCTTTGCCTATGGTCAATTACCTTAGTTTAGTGGCCAATTGAGAAGAAGTTCTCAAGGAATGAGAAAATTATTCTACTCTTTGGGCTCTGTAATACCCAAGTCAGTAAACTTAATGCAATGTTCTTGAGTACAATCCATTAGTATTGAACATTACAAATTTAGAAAATTTCTCTCAGATATAACTAGTTAGAATGCATATTGTCATTAAACATAATTGGCTCAATCCTAACAATTCACAATTTAGAATATCATGAGAGTGAATATCATACAAGAAACCTATTTCTGCATACATGAAAATTAAAACTGATTTATGCTTTGACAATTTCTAAAACCTTAAAGATCTTAGACTAGTGCCTTCCATCTCGGGGAAGAGTCTCATGCTTAATAAATCAAAATAAGATTAGACATGTTTTCCTATATGCGCATGCCTTACATGAATACTCAATTGCCTCACACCACATATCATACTTCAACTAATCATATTCATTCGTACACAATCCCTATAGTTCATAGCAAGATTTATATTCTTTCCTTGAAAGAAACCTAAGCTATACCATTGCACATCCATATGAAAATTATAGAGACAAGTCAACCTATCTTTGATAGAAAAATTCATAGAAATATGAGAGAATAAAGTATGAGATGAAAAATGGTGAGATTTTCAATAATTTTGATCCAATCTAACATTCGCAAAATTTTCAAATTATGAGCATGCAATTATATATGTTTGTATTAGCATTAAAAGTATTGAAATCCAAAAGTTTCAGAACCCTCTGCCAATCAATAATGAATTCACTTTATAGAAAATAGGGAGAAACAAGCTACTAGTTGATGAAAAGTGTTAAAGAATGACTTTACAATCATGAAAATATACATTTTGGCATCGTAAATACCACATAGACTTAAAATAGAGAAGACATTTAACCACACATGGTTACTCTATCATGATTTCATCTAGTGAAAATATCTGCAAAGGAAATCATGTCTATTTCAGTTGTGGAGTGGACAACAATATTTTTTGATGACGAAACTATAGGCCTTTGCACACTACATAGAAAATAATACAAATGCACCTCATGCCATTTGTTGCATTTATTTCAACAAGAAATCATTGCATCTTTTGATATTCCTGTCATACCATCGATCAAACACATTTGAATTTAACTTGTTAAGTTGTGTAACTGAATATTCTAGCTCATGTAATATGTTTACCCGAGAAAACAAATTTGATTATATACTATCCATTTCACCTATAGCTTTATCGAGTGCAGGGAATAGAACATGACTATCTAATTTTGTCTTCCATTTTTCCTCTAACTTATCTTGACCATTGTCCTTAATAAAAGGAAGGGGATTCAAAATCCTAATGACATTAAATATCCTATAGGATTTTAGGACTTGCAGATGATACATATGATATTGCAATAAAAAATCACCTATCTTGAGGATTTTTCATTAGTCTCCTTAAAGATCTCAACCCATTTAGCATTGTTCTCAAGATTTTTGTTAATAGACTGCATAATTGACAACATCCTACACAACCCCTTATTCACAAACTTTAGTTTGAACTTCACTTTTCTCTACGTAGGAATGAACTTGATGATAACTTAATATCTATCCTAGAGTGGTTTGCGCAACATCCTTTAGCTCCTTTATCTCGCTTTGCATATTTGTTATTAAATTATTTTTCTCTTCAAACTTTTCTTTGTTGAAAAGAGAAAAATCAACATTCAAACTAGCCATTGCCTCTAAAGTAACATCCCCTAGCTTGTACGTCGTGAACTGCCCAAGGATGTATTTTGGATTCTCAATGGTAATTAGCATTTTACCAAATGGCTACAAGCACTCGATGGAAAGGGTATTACCATTTGGTCTAAATTCAAACTCATAACACAACCTACCCATCTCCTGATCATTGATCCTACAATCCACATCTTTCTATCTCCTTAAATTATCAAATGTAATGCAAGTAGATATGTCTATACTTGGGAGTAATAAACAACTAGCTTCTCTTAAGATTTTCCTCCCCTATTC
This sequence comes from Thuja plicata, assembly GCA_018584345.1. NCBI lineage: Eukaryota > Viridiplantae > Streptophyta > Pinopsida > Cupressales > Cupressaceae > Thuja > Thuja plicata. Next base: position 939,414 of record MU225839.1, read on the forward strand.
AGGGGTCATTGTTTCTAGCTCTTTCTTGACCTCTTGCCAAAATGTATTTGTGGCCTCATTTCTCTTCTCATCATTAGTACTACCTACCTTATTTTCCAATTCCTTTCCTTGTCTATCATAAAAAAACATTTTGAATTCTAAATATTTGACAAATTCATCATCACTGATGAATTTCTCAGCAACCTTTTTCCTCACATCTTCAGTTAAGTACTCTACAATCTCCAAAATGCCATTATTGTCACCAGTCATGAGATGGTAGGGCTCAAGTTGAGAATCTTGTAACACTTCCTCACCTTCGTGCTCCCCTACTACACTTCCAATATCTTGTGAAACAACCAAGGTGGCTAACTGCCTATCAAGAGGCATAACAGGGACTGGACCTCCAATTACACTAGTTGTAGGCACTTAACTAAATTTAGTAGAAATTTCAACCTCACTTACTAACACCTTTGTAGATTAGGTAAACAACTCCAATCTCTTTACCCTATTAAAATCATTAGGGAATGCCCTTGGGTAATTGGTAATTCCCCTTGATCTCCTCATCTCAACTTGCTACAACATGTTGTATACTACAACCCTATTGCAACTCTTCTTATAGGATGAGAAATTCCTCAAGGGTTTCTCCTTTTGTAGGAAAGAGTAGTGATATGGTCCTAAGGTATCATATTTCTTTGAAAATTCATAGTATCCCGTATGATTAAATGCGTTGTCATCTAGTCTTTTAGGAAAATTATATGGGTTGATAAATTTGATAGCCTCTTCATATCCCTGTGAGCCATTAATCTCAAAATATTCAATTTTGAGATGTGAAGGGATGATTGAACCTTTGTTTTTTTTCCTAAAAATGTTAGTGACCTCAAACAATTGCCAAATGAATTCCAAATTTGCTAATCTGTGTGGAACAGTGAAGGGTAGGACATGAACTGTACCATCAAATCTTTAAATCATAATGTATGAATATCTCTTCATCAGGTACCAATTTGCGTAATTGTGATCTACTTTCCATGCCTCACCCTTTTCTTTTGGCCTTAAAATCCTCATTATTTCTAGGGACATCCTAGGGGGGGCTTTGGAGCCTATTCTATCTTATAGTCTCTGAATAAATAACTCTTCAAAGTGTACGTTTTGAGTATTTTTGTATTCACAGTCCTAAACATTAGTCCATAATTAAAAAGGTTTAGGGTCTTTGGAGAATTTATGAGACATTGCGCATATATGTGTTGACATTGATGTTTTTTATTGACATTAACATATTTCTACTATTGATGAAAATATACCTATGTGTTCCTGAGATATTTAGTGAGAAGATTACTTTGGTACAACTAATATAGTGAATATTAGATACTGCAAAGGTATAAATGGTTTTATTGATGTTTGTAGTTGATCTATGTCAACCTACAGAGGTTTGCGTGATGGTTTGAGTGAGATATGAAGGATTTGTCAGAGACTGGATATTTAGTTGTTCAAGAAGAGACAATGTTTCAGTTATTGGATTGGAGTGCATTGGTTATGAAGTATTCTTGGTTTCTCACCTGGTGGTGAGTTCAATACATGGATGTGTGTCCTCAACTTGAGTGGTTCATGATTTGGACACTGGAAATGTTATTTTATCTTATGAAAAAGGTTGTTGTTTAGTGTTCCTGATGAATAATGCAAAGATGAGTATGAATTATGAGACATAGTTGTTCCTGTTGATATCATGGCATTTAATGTTGCTTGCTGATGTTTCTAGATTGTGTCATATTCATGTTGTTGGATTGTGTTGAATTATGTGATTAGAATTAATGATTTTCCATGTGACATGTTGTTGTTCTTATTGTTCTTGGTCAACATGGTGGCGTAGCATGTTGTGAAGGATCCTGGCATGATTTATGGATCTGGAGCGTGTTCAAGGATGTTTTAATTCATTATTTATATGTATTAGCCAACATTAAATTGATTGTATTATGTATTGAGATGTAATGAATTAATATTTTATAATTAGGTCCCTGGCCGACCTAGTTGAGATAAAGTTGTAATGTATATAAAGATATAATCATTTGTGATTGCGAGTGTGTGAGAGGTATGGGAGTGATATGAGAGAAGAGGTATGAGTGGAATTTTGAATTGAGGCATAGATTTGATGTGTTTTATTGGAATTGTATTGGCATATCAGAGATGTTTTTTGTTAGTTCATGAGTTATGGACTATTGTCCATTGTGAAAATTTTTAAGAGATTGTTGTAAGGTAGCGAGCCTTCCTTTAGGTTGAAGGCCTTGTTGTATTTGAGTAGTGAGCTCTAGGTAGTGTTCCTAAATGCATGTGTATTCCCCTTTTTAATACTCCTAATGGAGTATAGTGCTTCTAATAGAGTACATTCATCTTGTGGGTTTTATCCTCACTGTGGTTTTTCCCTTAATCGGGTATCCACATCAAAAATCATAGTGTTATGTGTTGATTATTGTGTTAGGATCTTGCATTCATGTTTATCATTCAGATTTGTGATTAATTTTATTATTTGGTTAAAGGTTTAGATTTTTTAGTCATTGTTGATTCACCCCCACCTCTCAGTTGTGTGTGGTTCCTTAATTCTAATAGTTGGTATCAGAACTAGTGTCCTCTTTTGAAATCATGACCACTTGAGGAGATTTGAGATTGAAGCCTTTAAGAAGGAGAGTTCAAGATTTGATGGTACAAATTATGCTATATGGAAGGACTAGATGATTACACACTTGAGATGCATTAGTGAAGAACAATGGGATGTCACAAAGAAGTCTTACACTCCTGTAGATATTTCTACCGTGACTCCTGATGAGAAGAAACAATTCACGTACAATGTGAGAGAAAAAGAAGCCTTGTTGAGCACCTTATCAAATGAAAAATATGAAAATGTTATGGGATTGGAGACCTCACATTAGATATGGATAAAATTAGAGACATTAAATGAAGGAGATGCATTTTTGAAGCAAGTCAAGTTTCAAAGTTTGAATATAAAATATGAAGCATTGAAGATAAGAGAAGATGATAACATTGCTTCCTATGTGCATAAGATCACCAAACTTGTTTATGAAATCAAATGTGCTGGTGGAACCTTGGATGAAAATGAAATTTTGTCTAAGATCATAAGATCCTTGCCTCATGCTTAAAATCACAAAGTTGTTGCTATTGGAGAAATCAAAATCATGGTACATATGACAAGAGATACTTTGACTGGTAAGTTATCTTCTTTTGAAATTAGAGAATTTGGGGATAGTCTTCCTAAAGTTGAGTTTGCATTTAAAGCTACTATTTCTAAGGATAATAAAAGATATGACCCTGGATAAAGTTCATCTAAGTGTGTATCTAGATATTCTAAGGAATGGGAATAAATTGAAGAAGAAGAAAGGAAGCTTGATGAGCTTGAAGCCCTAATTAAAAAGAGACTATGTAAGGGATATGGTAAGTATCAAGGAAAATTACCTTTGAATGTTTCATGCAATGAGATTGGTCATATTGATTCAAGATGTCCAAATAAAGAAGCCACGTACAAGCCTAAGAAATTCAAGTCTAAGTATTAGAAGAAGTGTTATTATGTTGATGATGAATGTGTAACTGATGATGAATCTAAAAAGAGAGAAGATGAGATTTCATTTATTGCTATTAGAGATGAAAATAATAGTTTCTTGAATGAGGAAAAAACCTTGATTTTGCATGTGGATAAAAAGGGTGAATCAATTATCGAAAGTATTTTTTTAAAACACATGACTGTAGGCAAAAAACATTTGTGAATTTGGGTAAGTATGATGGTGGTGTTGTCAGATTTGGTGATGAAACTCCTTGTATGATCAGGGGAGAGGTTTTATCACTCTTGATGGTAATAATAACACTGATGATGTTCTATATGTTGAAGGTTTGAAGAAAAATATTGAGTACTATAACACTAGTTGATAAAGGTTACAACTTACAGTTCAAGGATGGAATGTGCAAGATTATTGGAAGCTCTGGAATTGAGATTGCCTTAGGAAGAAAGACTAAAGGTAATGTATTTCATTTGAACTGATTTCTAAGATTGATGACAATTGGTTGTGGCATAAGAGATTTTGTCATGTAAACTTTGATAACATTACGAAGATAAGCACTACAAGAGTAGTTAGAGATCTTCCTAAACTACTAAAGCTTGTTACTGCTATGTGTAAAGAATGCCAATTGGGTAAGTTGACTAAATCTAATTTCAAGAGAAAGAATTATTCTTCAATTCGATTGATAGATTTGGTGTATATTGACTTATGTGGTCCAGCAAGAATAATAAGTTATTATGGGGACATGTATTTCATTTCATTCATTGACGATTATTCTAGAATGATGTGGGTTATATTTTTGAAAGGGAAATCAAAATCCTTTGACAAATTTAACATTTTCAAAGCTATAGTTGAGACTGAAACATGATTGAAGTTTAAATGTTTGAGATCAAACATAGGTGGTGAATTTACTTCTACTGAGTTTAACACTTTTTGTGAAGAACATGGAATAAAGAGACAAATGCTTTCTTTTCAAAACCCACAACAGAATGACATTACAGAGAGAAGAAAGAGAACTATCCTAGACACTTCAAGAACTATGATGATTGAAGGAGATGTTCCACAAATATATTTGTAAGAAGTAGTTAACATTGCAATCTATTCATTGAACTGGGTTCAAATCAAGCCAGGGACTGGTAAGACACCTTATGAATTTTGGTATGATCATGTTCCTAATTATAATTTTTGGAAGCAAATACTATATCAGAAGAGATGAAGATAGGAATATTTGATCCTATATGTGATGGAGGAATCTTTCTTGGTTATTCTTTAAAAAAAAATATATAAAAATGTTATAACCAAAGGTTGAAAAAGGTTATTGAAAGTGAAAATATAAGAGTAGATGAGAATTATCAGAAACAAATCAGGTCTTAAAAATATGAATGAGATGATGAAGACAACCAGATTGTGCAAGCACATAATCAAAATAGTTTGGTAGAACAGAATGAAGAAGTTGCAAATGAGGAAGAAGTGGAAACACAAGAGTTTGCTAGAAAAGAAAATCTTAAGACTCCAAGGTAAGTAAGGTAAAATCATTTAGAAAATCATATTATTAGTGATAGGAATCAGGGTGTTCAAACTACAAGAAGAATTTCTAGAAATGAAATTTATTTGATTTCTAAGATTGAACCTAAGGATGTTGATGAAGCACACAAAGATGAAAGTTGGGTTAAAGCAATGGAAGAAGAATTGGAACATATTAAGAAAAATAAGACATGCATTCTTTTTCCCAGACCTAAGGACAAAAATGTGATTGGTACTAAATGGGTATTTAAAAACAAATTGAGTGAAGATGGTGTAGTGGTTTGGAACAAAACCAAAATTGTTTGCAAGGGATACTCACAGATGAAAGGTATTGATTTTGAGGAGACCTTTTCTCCTGTTGCTAGAATAAAATATGTTAGGATGTTTCTTGCTTATGCTACTTAAAAAGATTTCAAGGTATATCAGATGGATGTTAAGTCTGCATTTTTTAATGGAGAGTTGGAAGAGGAAGTCTACATTGAGAAACTTGATGGTTTTCGTTTTACACATGAAGATGACATGGTTTTGTGATTGAAGAAAACACTATATGGATTGAAATAAGAACCTAGATCCTGATATGCAAGGTTAGTTAAAAATTTACTGAGACTTGTTTTTGGTAAATGTACTGCTGATAGTAATTTATACTTCAAAGTTGATCATGATAATATTTTGATTGTTGAAGTCTTTGTGGATGATATTATTTTTGGTGGAAATGACAAGTTGAGTAAGGAATTTTCTGATGAGATGCAAAAAGAATTTGAGATGTCCATGATAGGTGAGATGAATTTTTTCTTGGTCTACAAATTACACAAAGTGATAAGGTATTTTCATATCTCAGTCCAAGTATGTGAAAGAAATGTTGAAGAAATTTGGTATGCATGATTTAAAACATGTTGGTACTCCTATGATTACTGATTGGAAATTGACAAAGGATGACGATTCACCTAAAGAAAATCAAACAAGATACACATCAATGATTGGTGGCTTATTGTATTTAACATAAACTAGACTAGATATTATGAATGTTGTTTGCATTGTTGGTAGATTTCAATAAAAATAAAGGAATCACATGTTATTTCTATTAAAAGGATATTTAAAAACTTGAAAGGGACAATTGATTATGGCTTATGGTATGGTAAGGATGATGAATTTAAATTGAGTGCATTTACTAATGCGGATTGGGCAGGTAATGTGGATGACAGAAAGAGCACAAGAGGTGGAGCATTCTTCTTGGGAAAAAGGTTAGTTTCATGGGTAAGTAAGAAACGAAATTATATATCACAATCTACTGTTGAAGCTGAATATGTTGTTGCTGCTACTAATTGTAAAAAAGTGATATGGATGAAGCAAATGTTGAAAGATAGAAAGTAAGTATTAACGATCCTATTGCTATCTATTGTGACAATTAAAATGCTATCAATATTTCAAAGAATCATGTGTTGCATTCAAAGAAAAAACATATTTATATCAAATATGATTTTTTGAGAGACAAGGTCAGTGAAAAAGAAGTCAGATTGGAGTATGTGTCTACAAAAGAGCATATTGTAGATATCTTCATGAAGCCCTTGCCAAAGGATACTATTGAGTATCTCTGAGGTAGTCTTGGGGTAATCTCCCCTCCTGATCAGAGCTAGAGATGCATTAATTTGCATCAGTCTAGTGTACTTACAAATATTATCACTATTTTGGATTGATGTTTTTGATGGCTAATTCTTAGGGAGAGTAGTTATTCTTATGAGGTATGTCTTTTAGATTTTGGGAGTGATGTTAATTCATATTTATGGCCTCTATGACTTAGTGCATATATGTGCCTTTGTCATTGATGTCAAAGGGGGAGAGATAGTCATGTGAATAACAAGTATGAGACTAAGTGAGAAAGATAACAAGTTAATACTTATTTTTGAGTTATAGTTGTGACAAGATGGGCATGAGAGCCTAGGTCACATGAATAGAAAAAGTGAATCCGCTAACCTTTACGGGTGATTTGCGAGCATGCATGGATGATCTATGAGCATAGTTGGGTACCATAGGTTAGATGGTATGTATGAGTAGTTTATTTATTAATCTTGATTTATTACCAAGTTGTGATCTAAAGCTAGTTTTAGTTGAACAATTGTAATCTTTTGAACATGTTGTCTCTTGAAATATTGACCATTGAAATATTTCCTCGATGAGGTATTCATATTGTGCATGAGCTAAAAATAGTGTGTATATATAAGAACATGATAGGAACATCAGTGCAAAGTACCCAGTAACTTAGTCAATACATTAAGATGCCAAGGTATGGTAAGCACAAGTTTGTGTGTGCATTAATGTGATTTTTAAGGTATATTGCATAATTGTTTCTACTTGATTAAAACCTTGAGATAAAGGAATCTTATTTGAGCAAGAATGAATGTTTTGAGGAATATTTGATTTTGACAATAACATGGACTGATGTTTTTTGTGTTGTTCCTATGAAAGTAACAAATGGAAAGACACCTCAAAGGAAAGGGAACATTGTCGGAGAGAGGTAATCTAACCTTGTGAAAACTGCCAGGTAGAAATTGAATTCACACACACTCAATAAAACTTGTTCATGAAAATGATTCTTCAATGCATGTGTATGCTTGTGTTCCCTTAAGTGCACTTACATTGATTATGTGTTTGAAAGAAAAAACTAGAGCCCTTAAGATGAAAAAAAATTGCTTACTATGCTAGTTAAGAATAACTTAGTAGGAATTAAATTATGCATTATTTTTGAGAAGTTGTAAAAACGAATATTAGAATGCATTTTTATATTGCATTTACTTAATGCTACTAAGATCTCTAATATATGTCTTTAAATATGGTGTTAAATTTTCATTGAAGCAATAGAAACGATGCATATCTTAAGACGGAAAGGATGTCACAACCATGACTAATAACTATTTATAAAAAAATTTATTAATAAATAATTATGTATAAATGTTAAATTTTTAAATTAAAATCTTTCTTGAAAATATCATTTTCTTTTTTATTTTCTTAAATATACTATTTCTATATTATTAACATAAATTTAGATATGAGATCTATGGGTAGATAAATAAAAGAACTTTTTCAAAAATCATATAATATACCCCCACCAAAATAATTCAATGCCCTTTAGTCAAAGATAAAATTTATATTTCACTTTATAATTATGAAGGGAATATATTTAATTTTACTTATATAAAACAAAATCCATTTCATAATTATGAAGGGAAATTATCTACAGCCTTCCCACTAAAAGCTACGTATGAAGACAATGAGGCTCGTTGAAAATTAGGAAAGGGATTTCTAATTTTTCTTTTGAAATATTGAATAAGTTAACTCACATGATATATGCATTTCTCACAATGCATAGTATTCCGTATTTTAAAATAATAAAACGAGCTTATCATGTATGAGGAAATTTATATTTAATCTCTTATGCCTTCATACATTCTAGCTCGACCCACAATTCTTGATTTTTATCGCACACAACATTTTAGTCAATGTTGGCCATTAAAGATGGTATTGGAGATTTTTTCAGCTTAATAAATAAGAAAATGTGAGAATAAATTAACGAGGTATGACGTGAGTATGGGCATCCTTTTTCTGCAATGAAATATGAAAAGAATGGACAAAGGAAAACAAATTGAATGGTAGGTGTGGCTGAGAAGAGTAGTTGAGATGGATTTGGTTTTGGGGAATATATATATATATATATATATATATATATATATTGGGGAGGGGGTTTCTTTTATATAAGGGAGAGGAAGCTGAGGTGAAGGAAAAAGGGGTCGTTCTCATTGTAGGCTTTGCAAGATATGCATGATACTCACACTATAGACACCAATTACTACTTTGTGTAAATCTCTTAATATTCTCAATTGTATTCATATATTAGCACTTGCACCGATAAGAGGTGCAAGGGTGTAGCTGATAGGTAAATAGAAGGAAGATATAAACTAATTTTAAGATTGTGTAATCAATTATATGAAAATATAGGTCTTTATACATGTATCATTGTATACTATAATTTAGTACATTTCTTTGTTTGCTTTTTATCATTATTTTCATAGATTTTGATTCTTTTGAATTATTATCATCTACTTTCGATCAACCAAGGTTATATAAGTATGTGTTGAGATCTATAATTTCAAGGAGACAAATTATGGAAGCAATGCTCTACACCCGATCAAGTTGGAAATCTCAACATCTTGAAATTATTTCTTACATATCAAAGTTAATAATCTGTGTGATTTGAACCCAAATGAGTACTGTGGGACCTGGGTAATATCTGGCTCGAGCAATTTTAAGTACATGTGAACTTGAGCCTTGTGAAAAAAGATGAACATTAACTAATAGTTTATATCGAATGTATGTGCTACTGAATACTAAAAACCCATTTTTTTGAATAGGAAGAACAATTAAAGAAATAAACGAAATGCTTATTGCTACAATGTTGAGCATTTAATAGGTGCCTATGAACTAGATTAATTCCTTGTATTGCATCTATCATGCAAAATTGGGTTCACTTTTGTCTTGCAAAAAGCATAGCTTGACAATGCTATCTTCTCTCATGAACTGCACTATAATTGAGAAGCTTGTTTATACCTTGCAACAAGCTTGTAGTGTCAATCCTAGAAAATATGGATAAGCTGACCAAATTGCAAATGATGTTTATGATAGTGAATCAAGTGGATGGTCTAACATCATAAAATCTAGAGGAGATTGTTTTGCACTTATTTTTTGTATCACATCATGTAATCAGTTAGTGCAATGATACCACAAGAGTTAGGGATGGTTATTCATCTACAAGTAGTTGAGCTAGGTATACAAAAGTTTCGTAAAAATAATTAAATACTATTAAATAATAATATACAATTGAACTAAGATAAATAATATAACATGTTTGAAAATCAATTATGTATTTACTATCACTAGGTAAAAAAAATAGACGTTAGATAAAGTCATTAGAATTATATATCTTGTGCTTATACTTATAAAAGATATACAATTCATTAATAATATAGAAATTTCATAAAAAATATAAACCAATAATATATATTTACAAATAATAGTAATAGAGAAATTGAGGAAAGAAAGAAAAGAGTAGTCATAATTATGTCTATGCCCATTATGCCTCAACATTTGCAAGGTTCGTAATCTTTATGGGGCCAACTCTTTCGTCTATAATTCTCGAAGGTAATAAATGGTAGAAAGATAAAATAATTTTATTTACAATTAGAAATCTATTAGATATTTTGAAGATATTATCGAAATCTCAACATCTTAAAATTATTTCTTACATATCAAAGTTAGTATTCTATGTGATTTGATCCCAAATGAGTACCATGGGACCTGGGTAATATATGGCTTGAGAAATTTTAAGTACATGTGAACTTGAGCCTTGTGAAAAAAGAGGACCATCAACTAATAGTTCATGTCAAATGTATGTGCTACTAAATACTAAAAACCCAATTTTTTGAATTAATAGGAAGAACAATTAAACAAATAAATGAAATGCTTATTGCTACAATTTTGAGCATTGAATAGGTGCTTATGAATGAGATTAATTCCTTGTATTGCATCTATCATGCAAAATTGGGTTCACTTTTGTCTTGCAAAAACCATGGCTTGGCAATGCTATCATCTCTCATGAACTACACTATAATTGAGAAGCTTGTTTATACCTTGCAACAAGCTTGTAGTGTCAATCCTAGAAAATATGGATAAGATGACCAAATTGCAAATGTTGTCTATGATAGTGAATCAAGTGGATAATCTGGCATCATAAAATCTAGAGGAGATTTTTTTGCACTTATTTTTCATATCACATCATGTAATCAGTTAGTGCAATGATACCACAAGAGTTAGGGATGGTGATTCATCTACAAGTAGTTGAGCTAGGTATACAAAAGTTTTGTAAAAATAATTAAATACTATTAAATAATAATATACAATTGAACTGAGATAAATAATATAACATGTTTGAAAATTAATTATGTATTTACTATCATTAGGTAAAAAAATAGGCATTAAATAAAGTCATTAGAATTATATATTTTGTGCGGGGAAAGAAAGAAAAGAGTAGTCATAATTATGTCTATGCCCATTATGACACTCAACATTTGCAAGGTTCGTAATCTTTATGGGGCCAACTCTTTCATCTTTAATTCTCTCGAAGGTAATAAATGGTAGAAAGATAAAATAATTTTATTTACAATTAAAAATCTATTAGATATTTTGAAGATATTATCTTAATGATAAGTTTTGATTTCAATATTGAAATAAAACAAAAAATACTTTTATATTAAAAAGAAGCATCAATCTATTTGTCTCAAAAGAATTATTGAAATTTAAACTTATCTTTAACATGTATAAATTAAATTAAAATATATATTATCTATGTAGAAAGAATTATCTATGGAGTGCAACTTCGTTGTCAATTCAAAAGTTTGAGAGTTGAGTTTTTGTAGGATGGGCTAAAAATGTATTTGTGAATCTTTACAAGTCATACCAATCCTAACATGGAGTACAATTCAAACATATAATATTGACATGCACATAATCAACATCAACACATTAGTAAAGGTCGCAATAGTGTTATCTTTCAAAAGTCTCCTTCAAGACAAAGATTACGTTTAACTTGACATTCACAATTTTGGCAATATAATTATTATTGTATTAGTCAAAATAAATCAACATTTTGATAGATTTTTTAAAAAAAATTATATTGTTGTGGAGATATTTTTTTAGTTTATTCTATTTATTTTTTAAAATGTATTTTATGTTTTATATTATTGATTTTATTTATGTATATATGTATATTTAATCATAATAATAATATTTGGATTTTATATAAATACATATGAAAGAAATGACAATGATGACATAGATCTATCTATTTAGATTAACATTATAAGACAAATATAAAACATATAAATATTTTTAATATTTGTATTTGCAATCTACATTTATCTTTGATATGCTTAGTCAATGTTGTTGGAGATTTGATTCTGAACAGTTGATTGATTGTATGTTTGTCATTGATGACAACATATAATACACAGTAGTACTTCTATATATACTTATCAATATGATGACATGAAGACCAGCGTGGATAGATACATGTTGTTGACATGTTTACTATGTTATGTTCATACACACAGACTCAGATATGAAGATTCAGTTAAGATATGTAATTTTGTTATTGACGGTTACAGTTCTGGAGGAATAACGGTTTAAGGCCGACGTATGTAACGTGTTGATCGAGTTGCGCCTATCTTCAGGATATGCATGTGTATATTCATGATGAGTTATGAGTTTTTGATATTAATCTAAACGTGCCAAACGTGTTTCAAGAAGATTGCAAAGTTATGCTTAATTTGGTGAAGCCGACTTAGTGAAGCGACATGTCTATTCAGTTAGTACTTGCACGGTTGTAATTATGCTTGCACACTTAGTAGAATCAACAAGGATGTTAAGAAGAGTTTTCCTACAGGTCCCATGATCTCATACTTGGTGTATGTACTTATAGAAGGTCATTTGTGATAAGAAGAATTGCGAAAGCCAGAGATTAGAAAAGCAGAGCAGAGTGTTAAAGTAGTAGAGCTATATTTATCATATGTTGATAATATAGATATTGAAGTTGAAGCTTTTAGAATACAGATAAGATTGTTGTAGTGCTTTACAAGAGGTTAAAGCATCGGCGCATAAAAGGAACTGATCAAACAAGCAGTGTCATAGACAGCAGTTCACCTTGTTGATACAGTGTGTATCAAATAACTAGAAGGTTGTAGCTTTCACCACTTGGACAGTGAGTCCTTGGATAGTGAGTCCTCCACCCCTAATAGGGTTATTGTAAAAGACTCCTAATAGGGTCCGACCCTTAACCAGGTCACTATACTACTGCATTGTAATGTACAACT
>MU225839.1:953185-966855 GCA_018584345.1 Thuja plicata
GAGCTTGAAAATCACTTGATTTCATTGAAATATACTAGTTGGATGCCTTCATTGCATTTTTAGGTAGTAAATGCTAGTGGTCGGTTTATTCAAGAGTAATGTTTCAAAAGGATTTGACGGCCAGGTCAATTTATCAAGTAGTGATCTTCATATAATTTACTATTTACTGCTTATCAAACTTATATGTTAAAATTTTGACTCATTTTATTTTATAAAACATGCATTTAATAGACATTTCCAATTGTAAAAGTTTAACCACTTATCTAGCTTAGCTAGAATGAATCTAGCTAGACCATATATTTGATGAAAATTAATTTTTATTTAGAAATACTCAAATTTAGCTGTGCTAATAAGTGGTCCTGAAACGTGACATAGCTTTGTGTTTTTACCCACTGCTTATCAAACTTATATGTTAAAATTTTGACTCATTTTCTTAGTAGTTTTTCCTATTTTTGTACTCTATTTTTGACTCATTTTCTAGTAATTGTTTTGGGCATTTTCTTTGCGCATTTATATTTATTTTGTCTATTATAGATGATGATACAAGGATAGTAAGAAATACAAAAATACAATGAAAGGTTTAATTATGTAACTCAAACTTACAACAAAACTAAACTTGCAACTTAGCGTGTTGATACTTTGCAAATAGCTAAGTTTTTAAAACTTATATCAATATATAAGTTCATCTTCATAAATTAAGGTTTACTTATTTAATAGTAACTATTAAATAATAGATGAATAAAATTTCTTATATTTAATATTTAGTGAGATATAGTTTTTGTAGCAGGTTTTCTTCAAAGAAAAAGCTATGAAGCAGTAACTAATACTGATACTTTGCCTATTATTGATGTTTGTCAACCATTATATTAATAAAGATATCAGATTATATTGATACTATTATTGATGCCTGTCAACCATTGCATTATATTAAATACTGATACTTTCCCATGGTTTCCTATTATTGATGTCTGTCAACCATTATATCTTTTACTAAGATGTTTTTATCAGGGTTTTGAAAGCTGAGAATGCTAAACAGGTTAGCTCTGAAGGTTTTAATTCACTTGAAACCATATTAATGAACTATAAGTGAAATTGTTTCCATGCTTAAGACTGGAAAAGCCATTCTGGAAGATGTAGACTGAATAATATTGCATTGGCCACACTCCAATTACAATCATAAAATGGAATTCTGTTAGATAGTAGAGTTTTATGTGCCCTGTTAGACTTTTATACAAACTATGGAAGCATAGAAAAGGCAAGTGAACTATTCAACAGAATGTCTCAAAGAGATGTGCATTCGAGGACAACAATGATAGTAGGATATACACAAAGTGTATTTGTTCATAAGGCTTTACAAACTTTCAAGAAAATGCACTTGGTAGGTGTAAAGCCCAATTTCACAACCTTTGCGAGCGTCTTCCCCGCCTGTGCAAAAATGGGGGACTTGGAACAAGGTATGCACAACCATGAAAGCATAAAGAAGGGGGACTTTTCTCAAATGTCATAGTTGCACCTGCCTTGATGTATGCAAAAAGTGGAAACATAGACAAGGTGTGGGAACTCTTTGACTTAATACCTCAAAAAGATGTTATCTCACGGAATGCATAGATCACAAGATAAGGATTTTTCATAAGGCTTTACAAACTTTTGTCATTGGGGACATATGAAGAATTGATCTCACACTGAAATGCTGCAAATAATAGAAGCCTGTTAATAGTACGTATAGAATGGCGAGCGAGCTATGTAGGTGAGGATTGTAATAATGGATTTACAGATGAGCAATCCTGATTCATTTTGTTTCATCTACAAATGCTTGCAAAGTTAAACATACCCGAATCCAAAAGTGTAATAGAACCACCTTTAGCTCAAAAACTACAATGCTTATGGTAGGGCATTTGGAGATGTGAAAATTCATAGCAGTTGGGGGTAATTATACTCGAGTCTCTCTTTGGAAATCTCATCAGACATTGAAAAGAAATGGAAAATTAAGTGTACTCGTGTACATCCCTGTTTGCTCATTATTATTATTATTATTATTATTTTTGCACCATTGATGGACAATACCAGCTTTTGAATCCCATATAAAAAACATCTACAACGAAATAAAAGACAAGATCTTTAAATGTGAAACAATAAACCGCTTCTAGAACAGAACAATGGTATTAAGCGTGAGAAATGTATTGTGGTCGTCTATACACGAGCAACCTCGCACGTATCATTACTATAGAATTTTTTTGTGAGCCTACTGAATATCTCAGTTTATAATGAGAAATGTTAAGGAGACTGCAATTTTGGTCAAAGAACAAGTTGATGGTTGCATTAAATTTCTTAGATACAAGATTGTTTCTATATAGGTACTCATAAATTTTAGCACCCCATCCAAGGAATACTATTTCCTATTCTATATTATATTTATTATTTTTGTAATGTATTTGAAAGATATTACAATCATGTGAAATCTTTATACAACAAATCGTACAATCTAAAAACAACATAATTATAGATACTTATATGTTTAAATTACTTAACTTTTATTTTTTAAAATATTAATAATAATTATTTGATAACATATAATATACAAAGTGATTTTAAAATATATAATAAACTTTCAATAAATATAATTATTTTACAACAAAATTGAACCATAATCCTAAAACAAATTGAGAACCTAAGAAAATTGATCCATATACCTAAATCAAAATGGAGATTTGACCATATCAAACCCTAATCCTAAGTTCCATATTATGTCCCAATGCTATAAACAATCCTAAATGTACCATGTTCCTAAACAAAATTTTACCCTGCAACTAACACTGCCCTAAACTGAATTCTATCCCTAAACCAAATTATTACCAGTCGGCGCAGAGCCTTTGACATTTATCAGAGAGCTTGTCTTTATCTGTCCAATGTGCAAGTTACAACAGTACACCATATTATTCTTGTTGGACCTCTGTTTTTAATAAAAACAATTTTCCCTTTTCCTATCAGAAAAAGAAAGAAAGGAAAAGGATAACCACGTGCGGACATGTTAGAGTGCAAACATGGGAATAGGCATATGAAACAGAAAGGAGGCCATTGGCATGAGAAAGACATAGTTGAGTTAAAAATTAGTTTGCCATGAATGCGCATCTCAGTGGACTTATTCTACCCTGCATCATGAATCATATAAAAAATGTCTACGATGAAATAGTATACTGCTTCCTGGACAAAACAATGGTATTAAGTGTGAGACATGTATTATGGCTGTCCGTACGTGAGAAACCTCGCACAGAAAGCCTATCAGCTAATAATAAAACATTGGAATCATATATTCTTGTGGGTAGTCATAAGAATCTATCAAGCTGACATAGTTATCTCTGTTGAATACCCAATATCTCCATTGATTATGCTCGTGGGTGTTTATAAAGATAATTCTCTATTATCTTATGGGTGTTTAGTCAAGATGCTACATGCACATATTAGTCAATTTGTGTTCTTTATATATTGATTAACAATATTGCATACAAATACAAATAGTTAACAAATCTAATTGTGAATTGTAAATAATTGTTAGAATATAAGGTTGATGTAATCTATGCTATTGTCATTAATGTTTTCATTGATGTCAAAATATCCTTATTCCATCCATTTGGTGTATCGGTTGATTTTCTTCAATAGTCTATATGTTTCAGTTGAGGTTTTCACTGACAGGTTTCGGTGAGGGTTCTTTGTTGGATGTAACATATGGTTGATTGTATTGATCCTATTTTGATTCATATCCTTTGTATATTTTAGTCCCAGTTAGGTGTGTGTAACATGCTAATCATATCCATTGGAATTGAGTGCTTTGGAGATAGTGTGGCAGTGTTGGCTTGAGTGAGGCATGCTATAGTGTTTGAGGTGGTCCTCATTTCATTCCTTACCACCATGGGAATATCTTGGTGTGACCTATTTCAAATTGTTTGGTTGACCTGTTAGATCTCATCATGCTGTATATATAAGAGTGAGGAGTTTAGTTGTTAGTGAGTACAAATCCTATGTCGGTATTCTTTGATAAGACTCAAGCATGGTGATATGCGAAGTGATTGTGAATCTATGTGCAGGAGATTCATGTTCATGTGCAACAGTGTGTTGATCTCCATGGTGGATTCTCTATCTTTCCATATTTTCAGGCAGTGAGCCTTATTATATTGGCAGTGAGCCTTAGTGTATTGGCAATGATCCTTATTGTATCGATAGTGAGCCTTATTGTATCGAGAGTGAGACATAGTGTATTGGAAGTGAGCCTTAGTGTACCAAAAGTGAGCCTACTTGCAGTGAGCACATTTGGTAGTGAACCTTTATAAAATTCACCATACTGGTGTCACCTTAATTTTTCCAAATTTGGATTTCCACATAAAATCCTAGTGTTCTCTATGTCAGTGTTTATGTGTTCTTAATGCTTATATTTATGTGGGTATTTGACGTGCTTAACCAAAAAATCTAAATTTGTGAATACTGTTGTTTGTGAGTTCACCAATAGAGGATAAGTTTTATAAGTTGTGTGGAAATAACTGATTCACCCCTCTTAGTTATTTAGCCTGTTCAACAATTAGTATCAGAGTCCGGTTCCTCAGTGAAGATCTTAGCCGCTTGAGGTAGATCTAATGGCGCACAAATTGACTATCCCTTTGTTTGATGGATCCAATTATAGTTCATGGAAAGATTAGATGAAAGGATGCTTGGTATTGGTTGGTTACAAGACCTAGAATCATGTGGAGATGAAGTATGTATTTCATCAAAATGGGCTTACATCTCAGGATGAAATCAATGCATATGAGGAAAATGAAAAGGAAAGGTATGTTATTACTAGTGCTTTATCAAAGACTGAATTAGCAAAGGTTATTTCTTTGAAGACTTCTTATTAAGTTTGGGAAAAGTTGAAAGACATCTATGAGGGAAATGACAGAGTTAAGTTATCTAAGAAAATGACAGCTAAGAGACACTATGAGAATCTAAGAATGGAATATGATGAAGATATCAAAAGTTATTTTCAGAGGGTTGAGAATGTAGTAAATGAATTCAAGAACCAATGAGGCACTATTACTGATGAATATTTAATGGATAAGATCTTGATGACATTACCAAACAACTACAATGATAAGATCTTGGAAATTGAAGAGGTATATAATCCAAAGAAGTTTACTAAAGAACAATTGTTTGGTACCCTAACAACATTTGAGCTAAGAAAATTTGGAAGGGATAAGAGAAGATCTAAAATGACATTAAAAGAAATAAAATAAGATGAGCTTGATGGCGATGATGAAGAATAATTTGAAGCAAACTTTCTAAGGAGATTGAAGAAAGGTACCAGTAAGTATAAAGGTATGTTACCTCTAAAATATTTTAGATGTGGTAGAATTGGTCATTTGACAACTAGATGCCTAGAGAAAGGTCCTAGATAGAAGTTTAAGAAGTTCAATAAGAAGGCTTACTATGTGAATGAAGATGCTAGTATCTGAGATGATGAATCAAAGACAAGACTGTTTGTTTTATGTTGAAGATGATGAGAAACTAGAAATTAATTTTACTAACATCTGTGCTGAAATTGATGATGGTGTTGAAACTTCTTTGTATGCTAGAAGAAAGAAAAATGAATGGTTGATTGATAGTGGTTGTTCTCATGATATGAAAAGAGATAAAAGTAAATTTGTGTCACTTAAAAAGTATGATAGTGGTCCTATTAGATTTGGTGATGCCAAAGCAACTTACATTGTTGGTAAAGGCTCTATTTTTTTTGATGGAAAGAATAACATTGACAATGTCTATTATGTGAAGGGTTTGTATTACAATTTTTTGAGTGTTGGAAAAATGTGTGAAAATGGATATGATGTCATTTTTAAACATGAAGGTTGTAGAATTTGAAAAAGATCAGGAGATATAATTGCAATCGAAAAAGAATTGGAAGGAACATGTAACAACTAGAACGAGTGTCAGAAGGATACTGTTTACTATTGCAAACCGATGATAATTGAATTTGGCATCGAATGATGTGTCATATAAACTTTGATAACCTAGTGAGAATAAGCTCATCTTGTGCAGTGAGAGATCTATCTAGACTACATAAACCAGAAAATATTATCTGCAAGGGTTGTCAAGAATCATTCAAGAAAAAAAATATTCATCCACTGGTGTATTAAATATTGTGCACACCAATCTCTATGGTCCTACAAGAAAAATGACTTTTCAATGTGAAAGGTACTTTATAATTTTTATTGATGACTATTCAAGGATGACATGGGTTTCTTTTATTAGAGACAAATCTAAGGCATTTGAGAAGTTCAAGATATTTATGGCTAGAATTGAAAATGAGTTTGGTAGAAAGATTAAATGTTTGAGATATGACAAAGGATGAGAGTTTACATTTGATGTTTTTGAATTTTTTTTTTTAAATCATGGTGTTAAGAGATAATTTTCAGTAAAAAGAACACCCAAGTAGAATGGTGTTGTGGAAAGAATGAATTAAACAATTAAAAAAGTAACAAGAGCTATGTTGATGGAGGCAAGTCTACCATAAATCTATTATGGAGAAGTAGTACTTATTTCTATGTATACGCTTAACAAAGACCTGTATCGAAAGAAATATAGGAATTCTTTGTATGAGCTATGGCATGGAAGAGCACCTATAGTTAAGTAATTCAAAATATTTGGTAGCAAGTGTTACATTCAAAAAGATGAAGACAATCTTGGAAATTTGATAGTAGAGTGGATGAAGGAATATTTTTGGGTTATTCTACAAAAAAGTGTATCGGTGCTACAACAAGAGACTAAATAAAATTATGGAGAGTGCGAATGTGAAGGTTGATGAATTTTTTTAGAATGTCCCTAAGTAACACATTGATTATGAATATGATATAGAGGAAAAAGGAAAGAGGAAAAGAAAGAAGAAGAAGATACTCAACCAACACCAACATCTACAACAAAGAAACCAAGGTATGCACAAAAGAGTCATTTAGAGAAACAAATAATTGGAGACAAGAAAAGAGGAGTTTTTACAAAAAGTAAAGCATCTCAAGATCATGCTTTGTTAAGTTTACTATCAGAGGTTGAACCTAAATCTGTAACAAAATCTTGCAGTGATCAGAGTTGGATTAATGCAATAAATGAAGAACTTAGTCAGATAGAGAAGAATTATACCTAGGAATTTGTGCCCAAATTGAAAAACAAGAATGTGATATGTACAAAAGAGGTTTACTAAAATAAACTAGATGAGAATGGCAAGGTTGTGAGGAGCAAGGAAAGATTGGTAGGCAAGGGTTACTCACAAATTGAAGGCATCAAACTTGAAGAGACTTATACCCCTATTGCTTAGATGGAGGCTATTAGGATGTTCTTGGTATTTGCAACATTAAAAATATTCAAGGTTTATCAGATGGATTTCAAGTTCACATTTCTGAATGGAGAACTAAAAGAAGAAGTGTACATTGAGAAACCATAAGGGTTCAGATCAGAAATATATTTTGACGTAGTTTGTAGGTTGAAAAAGGCACTGTATGGATTGAATCGGGAACCTAGGGCATGGTATGGAAAATTGGATAAATATCTATTTAGTCAAGGATTCAAAAAAGGATGGGTAGAGAACAATCTATACTTGAAGATGCTTTTAGAAAATTTTTTGATTTTTTTTTGTGTATGTTGATGATATCATATTTGGAGGCAAAGATGATCTATGCAAGAAGTTTACTGAAGAAATGCAGAAGGAATTTGAGATGTCCATTATTGTTGAATTGATTTTTTTCCTTGGATTGCAAGTAAGTCAGAATGACAAAGGTATTTTCATTTCTCAATCCAAGTATGTGAAGGAGTTACTGAAGAAGTTTGGCTTAGAAAATTTAAAACCTGTATGTACTCACATTGTTACCAATTGTAAGTTGACTAAGGAGGATGATTCATCAAAAGTAGATGCAAATAAGTAAAAATAAATGATTGGAGGATTATTGTACCTAACTACTACTAGACTAAATATAATTTATGTAGTATGTTTAGTAGATAAATTTCAACAAGAACCAAAAGAGTCACACGTTATGGCAGTAAAGAGGATTTTTAGATACTTGAAAGGAACAAAAGATATAGGATTATGGTATCTAAGAGAGCCATGTTATTTACTAATGACATATGCAGATTTGGATTGGGTAGGTTGTTTGGAAGAAAAGAGTACCAGTGGTGGAGAATTCTCTCTTGGATCTTGGTTAGTTGCTTAGTCAAGAAAGAAGCAAGATTATGTAACACTATCTATTGTTGAATCAAAATATATTGCAACATCCTCATGTTGTACTCAGGTATTATAGATGAAGAAGACCTTGAAGTATATATGAGTTATTTTTTGATGCAGGAACATCTTGGGTTCATGGTAATCCTGTATCAAAAAAAATATGTTTTTATTTTGGATTTTGGTAGCTTGGTGGAGACATCTAGTAAACTGCTTTGGATTTCTCAGTGGAAGGCTCGGTTCCTCGTTGACTCTGTTACTTGCTTTGGCTCAGTTTGATCGAATGGTCTCAATAGGTGTTCCTATCTTCTTGGCGGTTCTTTTGGTTATTGTCTCACCGAGTAGGGTTTTTGACTGTTGGTTCTTCTGGACGACATCTGTAGTTGATTTCTAGTCTCAACATTAATTTAGGATCTCTCATTGGGGAATGTGTGGACCTAAATCTGGGTAGTTGCTTCCTCTTATGCATATCTTTGGGATCTTTCGAGGCTAACCTTTTTGGTTTCCTCTTGTATAAATGTACTATTTATGTTTATAGATTAGGGTAGAGGCTAGGAGATAGATTGATAGAAAATTGTAAATGAAGAAAGATGAGAGATTGTGGATCTCAAATGCGTGAGGATTTTTCTTTGATTATTTTGAAGGTATATGGTCATAACCAGGAAGGCATCACAACTTGACATGTATGAAGTTTGAGAAGTTAATGAAAAGTATATGCATTCCTTCTATCCCTCTCTGTGTTTAAAGCTTCCATTGTGTTTTGCAAGATGGTTTGGTGTTTGGGGGTGCCTTTAGCCCCATCTACCGACCCTCCTTGCATCAGGTGGTATCAGAGTGAGGAAATATTTGAGGTTTCTTCTTGTAAATCCTAATTGGTTATTGTTGTAGGGTAGAAGTGATGACCTTATGACAAGACATATTGTCAATTAGTGCCAAAAAACTTAGTCATCACAGTGTTGACCGAGCTAGTAGTGAAACCTGAGCAATTACATTGTAACCTGAGTAGTGGCAGTGTCGACTGAGCAGATAGTGGTAATCAGTATTACCCGAGTGGTCAATATGACCCGAGTACACAATGTAGCCCGAGTGCCAGAAGTTAGTATGTTACCCGAGTGACAACATAATGCCTGAGTGCCAATATATTGCCCAAGTGGATCACTGGACCTGAGTAATAGTTTTTGGCCGACTTAGCTTATATTGTTTGATATTAATTTATCATATGGAATTTGACTTACATAAGTATTTGATTTGGATAAGGTATAAATATAAAGTATTTTGTTTATCCAAATGAGCATGAATGTATATATGAATATATGTGAAGAAATGTATGTGAGTATGAATTGGTAGATTGTTTAAGAGGAGTATCCATCACATTTATCATTGGATCTTATTCAGAAAATCATAGTTGCTTAAAGATCATCTACTAGTTCATCCTAACAGGTGCATCAAAAAAATCCTCTAACAAGGTGGACCTAATAGTCCTTCATAAATCTCCTAACAGAGTTGCATTACTTAATTGTATTGTATTAAATATTTTCACAAGGTGGACCTAACAGTCCCTATTGCTCCTTATAGGGCAGACCATCAGAAGTGGTCAATTGTAAGCTTTAACAAGCTAAATTTATACTGCAGTAATAAATCTTGTGGGTACCATACCCACCCCAGTTTTACTTTCTATTTGGAAGGTTTCTGGGTAACCAAATATTGTGTCAAGTGTTGTGGATGTTTTATTGCTTTTTATTTCATACATGCAATCAGATTAGATAATATAATAAATGATTAAAAGGATTAAGTTTTGTTGGTCCTTGATTCAGCCCCCTCCCAATCACTTAGCCTCAACATATTTCCAAGAATTGGTATCAGAGCAAAAGGTTCTCTCAACAAAAGTTTAACAACTTGAGAAAAGATCAGAGGCAATGGAAATATATAGACTAGAGAAAGCCATTGAAAATGAAAAGATAGATCTACAAGTGGCCATGGATCAGATTAGAAAACTCAAGGAGCATCTCTCTCTTTCCCTAAAAAGAAGAAAAGATTTAGCAGTGCAGATGAATGAAAAAAGTTACATGGAAGAAAGAATTGAAGACTTATGTAGAGAAAGAAGTTCTGAAGAAGAAGATACATCAATTGAAGACCTACTTACAAAGAATCTCAATCTACATGAAGAAGTCAGAAAATTGAAAAGAGAACAGGAAATTCACTCAGTTAGAATATGTGAAGTCATGGAACAAAAGAGTCAAGCAGAAAATGATAGAGAAATGACACAAGAAGATAAAAGAATGCTAAGTACAAGATTAGAAGAAAAAGAAAATGAAATCCATCATTTGTCACTTCAACAAGTAGATATGATAAATCAACTCAACAATGCAAATCAAGAAGTTATCAATCTAAGGAAAAAAAATGAAAGACTATAGAGTGATCTCAATACTAAAAAGAAAACCAATGAGAGCATGATGAATTCACAGGTAAGCATGGATCAGTTGATAGAGAAAGATCAACTCAAACATCATGGACAAATTGGATTAGTTTATACTGAACAAGGTGAATCCTCCCAGTAAGGAACTCAAAATAATAGAAAACCTACTTGTAATCATTGTGGCAAGTTAGAGAACACAAAAAATAAGAGTTGGAGCAATGGGAAATCAAATTTTAATGGTAAATTCTAAAGATACAAAAAATATGGACATAGGGCAAGCGAATGTACTGATAAACCTAAGTTTGAAGGAAAATGTTTCAATTGTAACAAACAAGGTAAAAAATCCTTCGAGTGTAGAACTAAGAAATGGAACCCTATTGAACAACTATCTAAAGCAATTTTTGGTTGGGATTACAACACATGGAGTAGATGTGTCACTGTGGTGAATATGGCAATATTGGTGCAAATTGTGTAAAGACTCACCTTAGAAAAAGGAATCTGATGGGGAGGTCACCTTACTCCTAGACTCCTACTCTCTTTTAGGAATCTCACCTTGGACCCTATTCACTTCAGGATCCTCTAGACTCACACATGAGTCTCTTAGGGTTACTCTCAGACCCTAACTAGAAGGATTTATATTCTCCCTCTCTCCTAGGTTTCCTACCCACCGAAAGTTTCACTCTTTACCTCCTCATGCTCTTCATGACTGAAAAAAAATTAGTAATGCACCTTCTCCTTCTATCTCTCTCCTACAAGTTGCCTAGTCGGACCATTTAGCTCGCCTAGGACTTGTTTGCAACTATAACTAGCCACTTCTCAGACACAAACACAAAAATAGAATAGAAATACATAATGGGTACCTTTTGACAGTCACATCCCATAAGCCTGATCATGAGAGTCAAAAGGTATCCATTGAACTGAACTGAAATCAAAATCCTACTCTACAGAAGTTTGCACTCAAAAGAAGCACAGACAGAAAACACAGGAAACTATATCTTTATTGAAAACCAGAAATTACAATGCAAACTGAAATCTTCTCTGCTAGTCTGTTTCATCTCCAAATTCTCCAACCTTTGTTACTGGTTTCCTTCCTTGCTCATATATTCGGCCTCTTCTTGATTTGTAACCATTTTTAGGCTACCTGCCATCTGAAGATTCTTAACTGCCTCGGCTCTTCATCTTCTTCCTGTAACTTTCATCATTCTCATCATTAGCATGGTTGACGATGTGGATCTCCTTTTCCTCCGTGGCATTCTCTTTCATTTTTGTCATGAGTGACTTTTCAACTTCCATCTACCAAGTTGGCAAGTCAATCTATTCTCTTCTTTACAGTCGCGGTGTCGCAATGCTTTCTCAGCTCGATCAGATGCTTACTTTACTCCAGGTGTTTTAATTTCATAGTCACGAGTCATAAAAACTATGCATGTCTTAGCCCTGCGACTTTGCGATACCCTGTTGTCGTGCGCTCGCGCCACTTCCAACCGAGTTGCCTATTCCTCTGCGACCGTGCGCTGCATTGCTGTCGCATGCTCGCACCACTAAAACACTGGCTGTCAATTTCTCTATGAATCAGTGATGTAGTGTCATCACGTTCTCGCACACTCATAACACTAACTATCCATTACTCTGCGACTTTGCGATGCCTTGTTATCGCGCACTCGCAACGCGTCTAGATGAGCTGCCTTTTGTTCTGCGGGTACGCGATACTTTGTTGAAACCTTTTGTCGCAGTGTCGCAAGCTCTACTCTCCATACCTGCCGATTCATCTGCGACTGTGCGACGAGCTATCATCGCATTCTCGCAACACTTAAACACTAACGGCCAGTCACCTCGTGACTGTGCGATGCCTCCTCATCGCATCCTCACAACTATTTTCCCTTAGTCGCCGATTACCTTCTGACTATGCAATGAGCCGTCATCGCCTTGTCGCACACATTTCTTGTTAACCACCCATTAGCTGCCAACTATGTGATACACCCTCGTCGTGTTGTCACACTAGCTTTGTACTTAGCCTCCCATCAACTCGTGACTGTGCGATAAACACTAACATCGCCTTGTTGTGACAGTTTTCCCTTAACCGCTGCTCATCATGCGATTGTGCGATAAGTGTAAGGTAATTGTTCTTGTGCTAAACTGGAAGAAACCGTTAGGGTTTAGGAGAGAAGAAGGAAACTGTTACCAAACAGAACTTCACCGCTAACTGTGACCTGCTCCATTGGTCACTCTGCTAACTACTAGGGCTTGGAGCAAGAAACCCTAGGGTGCTCTGCACCATACTCCCCCCTCTAAGAAAGAGAGATTAGTTTGAATTAGTTGGCAACAATGCCGAACTAATTCCTTGCTTTATGCAGTCTTCTTCATCCATCCATGTAGCTTCTTCTTCTGGTAACCCTAACCATTTTACAAGGTACTCTCTGTATACCCTGCGTCGAGTTGTCTTCTAAACTCGTGAATCCAAGATTTTCTCTGCTTGCAACTTGGACTTATTCTTCACCTGTATATCTTGAACATCTTTTCCTACTTCCATCTTTTGAGTAGTCTCAGGTATCACTGGTCCTCTGTATGGAATCAAATCCTGCACATTAAAAATAGGTGATATATCCAGGTTGTTAGGTAAAACAATTTTATAGGCATTCTTCCCATACTTCTCCAATATCTTGCAGGGACCTATTCTCCTCATTTTCAACTTAGTAGGAATCCCCTTCTGTAATCTAGCTTTGTTCAGATGTACCATTACCAGATCTCCAATTTGAAATTGGACTTCTCTCCTTCCTTCATCTACCTTCTCTTTTAATTTCTGATTTGCCTCAATCAAATTCCTCTTCACTTGATCATGTATCTCCTTCATAGACTATGCAAAGTCATCAGCATGTCCACTTATCACTTGCTATCCCTTTGACTCTCTGAGTTCACAAACTCCACGTGGATGTATCCCATATACAATCTGAAATGGGCTTTTCCCTGTAGTCCTGTTAACACTGTCATTATAAGCAAATTCTGCCTGTGGTAACACTTGATCCTAGGCTT
>MU225839.1:970217-991316 GCA_018584345.1 Thuja plicata
TCAAAATGATTCTCCATTCCTTCAATCCATTCCATTACCAGTTCAGAATCCATTTTTCCAGCAAGTACTGGTACTCCGTCCAATGCTTTTCCACCTAGAGCCTTGATAGCCTTCAAGAATGGTTCTTTTGGCATAGGAGGATCTGGTTCTGGTATAACATCCTCCTTTGCAATAGCTTTTCCTTTATTGGAACTCTCTGCTTCTCCAGTCACTTTATCCGCAATATCCTCTAGTTGTTTTCTCATTAACTCTAGAGTTTCTTCAAGGAGTCTATTTCTCTCCTTCTGCTCATTCACCTCTTTAGCCAACTCTACATTTGTCACCATGGCTGATTCTCCTACCGATTCCTCAGTACTTTGAAACATCTACAAATTTCAAACCCAAATCTTTAACTGGGCTCTGATACCAATCTGATGGGGAGGTCACGTTACTCTTAGACTCCTACTCTCTTTAGGAATCTCACCTTGGACCCTATTCACTTCAGGATCCTCTAGACTCACACATGAGTCTCTTAGGGTTACTCTTAGACCCTAACTAGAAGGATTTCTATTCTCCCTCTCTCCTAGGTTTCCTGTTAGGAATAAGGTGTCTCAACCTTGGATAATTCCTATTCTTATTATTTGTTTTGTAAAATGTATTTCTTGCAAATAATGTTGATGTGTCAGCATCTTGAATTGTGTGTAAGAAGATCATGGCTAAAACGGTTATGATGAATTCCTATGACACGTAAGAGCTATGTCAGGAAGATTCAATGACAGGTGAAGACATGTGGCAACTAATAAATGTGAGTACTGTACACTCTTCCCCAATCATGGGTTTCGGGTTTCCTATTTTCTCGGAGAATGGTAAAACCCTAATACGGTTATCTTTGGGAGTAGCCCTAAAAAGTGAAGCGCATGATATATGCATTTTTTAGGGTTGTGAAGAGAAGTGATGCGAGTGTATTGTTGGAACNTTTTATGCTGCCGTGATTTGTCTTCAAGGGTTTTGAAATCTTCTGAAAGAACTTGCATTGCAAGTGTGTTGTAAGCTGTAATAGTTTTGATCAATACATTGTGCAGGTTTTGGAGTGCTGGGGTTTTTTACCGAAAGGTTTTCCCCAGGGTGTATCATTGTGTCATTCTCTATTTTCTATATGCATGGTATGTGGTTGCAATATCTCTGTTAAAGTAGTTAACGAATCTGAAATTGTAAGGGTTTAAAAGAATTTGCATAATACTTTCCTATAGAGATTAGTGTAGGAAGCTGTTTCCACACCTGAGTTTCCTTACATTTCCTACCCACTGAAAGTTTCACTCTTTACCTCCTCCTACTCTTCATGACTGAAAAAAAATCAGTCATGCACCTTCTCCTTCTATCTCTCTCCTACAAGTTCCCTAGCCGGACCATTTAGCTCGCCTAGGACTTGTTTCCAACTCTGACTAGCCACTTCTCGGACACAAACACAAAAATAGAATAGAAATACATAATGGGTACCTTTTGACAGTCACATCCCATAAGCCTAATCATGAGAGTCAAAAGGTATCCATTGAACTGAACTGAAATCAAAATACTACTCTACAGAAGTCTGCACTCAAAAGAAGCACACACAGAAAACACAGGAAACTATATCTTTATTGAAAACCAGAAATTAAAATGCAAACTGAAATCTTCTCTGCTAGTCTGTTTCGTCTCCAAATTCTCCAACCTCTGTTACAGGTTTCCTTCCTTGCTCATATATTCGACCTCTTCTTTATTTGTAACCATTTTTAGGCTACCTGCTGTCTGAAGATTCTTAACTGCCTCGACTCTTCATCTTCTTCCTATAACTGTCATCATTCTCATCATCAGCATGGTTGACAATGTGGATCTCCTTTTCCTCCGTGGCATTTTCTTTCATTTTTTTCATGAGCAACTTTTCAACTTCCATCTACCAGGTTGGCAAGTCAATCTATTCTCTTCTTTACAGTCACGGTGTCACAATGCTTTCTCAGCTCGATCAGATGCTTACTTTACTCCGGGTGTTTTAATCGCATAGTTGCGAGTCATAACAACTATGCATGTCTTAGCCCTTTGACTTTGCGATACCTTATTGTCACACGCTCACACCACTTCCAACCGAGTTGCCTATTCCTCTGCGACCGTGCGCTGCATTGCTGTCGTGCGCTCGCACCACTAAAACACTGGCTGTCAATTTCTCTGCGACCTGGCGATGCAGTGTCATCGCATTCTCGCACACTCATAACACTAACTATCCATTACTCTGTGACTTTGTGATGCCCTGTTATCGCACACTCACAACGTGTTTAGATGAGCTTCCTTTTGTTCTACGGGTACGCGATACTTTGTTGAAACCTTTTGTCACAGTGTCGTGAGCTCTACTCTCCATACCTGCCGATTCATCTGCGACTGTGCGACGAGCTATCGTCGCGTTCTCGCAACACTTAAACACTAACGGCTGGTCACCTCATGACTATGTGATGCCTCCTCATCACATCCTTGCAAATATTTTCCCTTAGCCGCTGATTACCTTCTGACTATGCGATGAGCCATCATCGCCTTGTCGCACACATTTCCTGTTAACCGCCCATTAGCTACCGACTGTGCGATACACCCTTGTCGCGTTGTCACACTGGCTTTGTACTTAGCCTCCCATCAACTCGCGACTATGCGATAAACACTAACATCGCCTTATCGTGATAGTTTTCCCTTAACCGCTGCTCATTATGCGATTGTGCGATAAGTGTAGGTAACCGCTATTGCGCTAAACTAGAAGAAACCATTAGGGTTTACGAGAGAAAAAGAAAACTGTTACCAAACAGAACTTCACTGCTAATTATGACCTGCTCCATTGGTCACTCTGCTAACTACTAGGGCTTGGAGCAAGAAAGCCTAGGGTGCTCTGCACCAGAATCCTACTAAGAGATGTTTTGTATGAAAACAACTCGGTCATCTAAGCAAGAATTGCATGAATAGAGAAAAAGTGGATAATGGTTTTGAGAAAGGCAAAGCAAAAGTCTCAAAAATTAGAACTCAGATGAATCAACAATGGGTAAG
Source organism: Thuja plicata (assembly GCA_018584345.1). Classification (NCBI taxonomy): domain Eukaryota; kingdom Viridiplantae; phylum Streptophyta; class Pinopsida; order Cupressales; family Cupressaceae; genus Thuja; species Thuja plicata. The sequence goes on from MU225839.1 coordinate 973,254, forward strand.
GAAATATTATGAAAGTTCAGATCAAAACAATGAAGGATTAAATGACACCCAAAGCAGTGAATTGGGTGGATCTACCATCTCTGAATAAATAAGGAGACTACTAGAACTGTGCATACAAGCCATCCTACATCAGTTCCAGACATACTAGCAAGTCTAAATCAGCATATTGATGCACTAGGAAACATTATGTTTCAACTGAGTCAGGATATCTATATCACTCGAGTTACATAGGCTCAACCAAGTTAAGTTGGGTTGTATGGCCTTGAGGACGCAGAAGTTAGTTTTCACTGAGCTTCATTCCAAACTATGATAGCTACCAGATACAGAGCATTTAATGAAAACCCAATGGTAAAGTCTCTTATAAAATATGAATTTCAAGTGTTATTATTTACAAAGCTTTCAGTTTGCAAAGTGATTTAGTGCCTTAAGAAATTTAGAGCATATCTGTATACGAAATTATTAAAGTTGCGAAGTTTTATCATACCTCTGATCATTATGGCGTCTACATCTAGAAGCAAGGTTAAGAAAGGATCTGAGATGTTGGTGAGGAATGATATCTTTGAACCTCCAAAGTTTAAGCTTCATCCAGTGATTGCAGAGGAGATAGACCCAATGGGAGCTCATTCCCTAATTCCTCCAAGGGTATTGTTGATCAATGACATCCGAGCCTTCTATCATTGTACAATTCAATAGCTGGGTACATTGGAAATGAATAAAGAATATGAGAAAATCTGTGAAGCTGAGAATATAAAACCATAACATAAACACCTAGAAGTCAAGGGTTTGACTCATATCATGCATATGCCACAAAATTTTCAAGTTAAGTGGATTAGGTTTGTTATGAGCTGTGTTCATGACATGAAAATATAGCTGGAGAAACTAGTGAATATTACCAAAATAATGGTACACTATGTTATATGGTATCCTATGTTGGACAAGTCTAAAGCTACCAAAACCCTACCTTAAGATGTCCCAGCTGAGAAGACTCTTGCCGTGTGGGATGACAAAGGCATGAGACTAAATGGAGTTACAGACATGGAATTAAAGTTTGGGATTCATGTGATTTCTCACAAAATCTATAGTTTTATCTGACCTAATTGTGTACCATGTGAGGCTTTGGACTTGGAATACAAGGTGGTCAAGAACAACCTCTCATTTGACCTTGCTGAGTTGCAGCTCATCCAATTGAGCAAGAACATGGAAAGAATCCAGGCATCAAAGACAAATCCATGTAAGTTTGGTTCAATTTTGGTTTGCATATTCTTTTATATTCAGAAGTATTTCCCTTCCAAAGGCACAATAGTTTGGAAGAAGGACAAACCTATAGTGTATCAAATAAATGAGTTCATAGTAGAATTAGGAGACAATTTTGAGAGCATCATGGATGCATATTTTGAGGAATTTAGACAAAAGATGTAGAATAGCTATAGAATTACTAAATGATTGGTAGAAGACTACAAAGATGATGCTTTCTTCCTAGTTGATTTTGATAAAGTATATATTCAGGCAGTCAAACCTAGGGTTGCATGGTTGAAACCTCTTGCATATGAGGTTAACATAGATGAGACCAAAGATATCATTGAAGCTCTTGTGAATGAGCCTGTTGACCCCAAAGCACCTTAATTTGGTACATATGAAGAAGCCAAGAGTAGAATTTCAATAGAGATTGAGATTCCTATGATTCTGAAAAGAGGAAAGAAGAGATTGGCGCAGTTTGGAAAGAAGTATGGGAAGAATTCAGACTCTCCTCCCATCTCAACAAGAAAAGAAGATGAAATTAGGATAGAAGATGATGTATCTGAAAAGGAAGAGGAAGAGGTAGAAGTAGATCCTCCTAAGAATAAAAAGAGGCTAGCCCCCAAGAAGACACCTAAGGCCCCTACCCTTGTCCTCACTACAAGAAAACCCAAAAGATCTAGAAGGAAACTCATACTACCAAAGGAAGATGAAGAAGAAGATATAGTGATATTCAAGAAGCCTCCACCTACCTTTGAGAATAAAATTGAAGAACTAAGAGAAGGTAGTGGTATGGGTTCTCTAAAATCATTGAAATATGCTTCTAGGACAAAGGATGAACAAAAGCAGATTGAGGAAGCAGTTGTAGAAAACATGACTAGATGGAAGTATGATCCATCTGAATTGAAGAGTCACATGTCTAAAGACCTATTCAAGGAAATATTTTTTCTCTAGAGAAATTCTATCAGAACAGAGAAAGACATTAGAGAAAAGACCTTAAGGAAAGTCATGCCCACTATGAAAAATAAAGAGGTCAAAGAGGCCATGACCCAATATGAAAACAATCACACTTCAAGGTTTAGGACCTTTCAAATATTGAACAAGAAGATAGAGGATGTGGTCCAGGCTACAAAAAAGATTTGGAAGACAATCTTTGATATCAAGGAAGAAGATAAAATAGAGGCACCGAGTGCAGACTCCAAAGTAAAAACTGATGATGTAGAATTACCTGAGGTAGAAACAATTGAAGAGCCCAATGCATAAAAAATTGTAGTAGAAGTGATGGAATCCTTGCCGCAATCACCTATATAGAACATTCTATCTCCGAGCAAGGATAAGGCTATAGAATCCTCATCTAGACTAGTAGGACCCGAGCATCAGGCTCCACGGATAGGCCTAACCGAGTCACAGAAGGTGATTGATTCTTTAGTAAGCATTGATACTAAAATTGATGCAGAAAATATTAATGATATATTCCAACTAAATACTGAGGAGAAAAATGAGGAAGGAAAGGATATAGATGAAAGTGGAAAAGGTAAGGAAATTGTTCCTTCACCTAGTCCCAAGGTCAGTGGAAAATAAAATGTAACAGACATTGATGACATTTATCTTAAGGAATACATTGTGATTCCAAATTGGGATCTATCCAATCTGACAGTAGAGAAGATGGATACACTAGGGGAGATATGGAAGAAAAGAGCTACACAAAAGAAGCTTTGAGCATAAAAGAAGAGGAACAAAGTGCTAGAGGATATAAAAGGTATATTCCTAGATGCACTAGAATTAGAAGTAAATGAAAATGATTAAATTATGGACCAAATTGTAGACATATTCCACAAGTTAAATACAGATTTAAGTCATCAGGAAAAACTACTGCAAAAGGCAGAAAGGAAGTTTGAAAACAAAGTTTTAGAGAATGTTGCAAGAAAGATTGCAATTGATCAAGTAAAGATAAAATCTCTTATTATCTCTTTAGAAACTATTGTCAATAATGTTGTTTCATTATTTGTAAATTTAAGTGATACTTCCAAATTCACAATGGAATTAAAGACAAAGCTGACAAAAATAGATACAGATCTGAAAGAAAGTGCAAATCAGTTGGCACTTAACCCGAGTTCAAGTTCATCACATTTTGTGAAAATCAAGTATCTAACAGACATGCATGCAGAATTGCTAAGGGAAGAAGCAAGGAAAAGAGAATCTCTCACACCTATGCACAACCAACTTCTTCCACACATGGATGTAATTTAGAAATGTATAGCTCATGCCAAGACAATAATTCATGACAACAACTTTTCAGTTGCAGAGCTTATGATGGAGCTATCATCATAGATACAGATTGAATTTCACATCCTGAAGGTGTTGCAAGATAATTTGGACAACACTTTGTCTCAGATTATGAAGGTACATAGTGATTTCCTATCCTATTTTGGTATTACCATATAGATGCATTTTTGACATTTGTGTCAAAAACAAGTGGGAAATGTATATATATTTAAACATAAAGTCATTGTATATACATATAAGGAAATACATTTATAGTAGAGAAGTAGAGAAGAGATATATATGTAAAGTTAAAAAACAAAATATGGAAAATAAAAAATACAGTTAGTTGTAACCGAGCAATAGAGCAGTTGTCAAAACCCAAGCAAGTACCCAAGGACATGGTAAGGGGGAGTTTTGACTTAGAAATGTTTTTGGTCACTAATGCAAAAGGGGGAGATTGATGACCTTATGGAAATACATATTGTCAATTAGTGCCAAAACACGTAGTCATCAAAGTGTTGACCAAGCCAGCAGTGCAACCTAAGCAGTGCTAGTGTCAACCGCGCAAACATTGGTAATCAGTATTACCCGAGTGGTCAATATGACCCGAGTATACAGTGTAGCCTTAGTGCAAAAAGTTAGTATGTTACCCGAATGACAACATAATGCTCAAGTGCTAGTATATTGCCTGAGTGGATCACTGGACCCGAGTAACATTTTTTGGCTGACTTAGCTTATATTGTTTGATATTAATTTATCATATGGAAGCCGAGTTACAAAAGTATTTGATTTGGATAAGGTATAAATATAAAGTATTTTGTTTATCCAAATGAGCATGAATGTATATATGAATATATGTGAAGAAATGTATGCGAGTATGAAGTGACAAATTGTTTATGAGGCTACAACAGTATAAGGAACAAAAGAGACTCATCCATCACATTCAGGTGATCAATTTTATATCATTGGATCTTATTCAACAAATCAGTGTTACATTAAAGATCATCTACTAGTTCATCATAACAGGTGCATCAACAAAATCCTCTAACAAGGTGGACCTAATAGTCCTTCATAAATCTCCTAATAGATTTGCATTACTTAATTGTATTATATTAAATCCTTTCACAAGGTGGACCTAATAGTCCCTATTGCTCCTAATAGGGCATACCATCAAAAGTGGTCAATTGTAAGCTTTAATAGGATAAATTTATACTACAGTAATAAATATTGTGGGTACCATTCCCACCCCAGTTTTACTTTCTATTTAGAAGGTTTCCGGGTGACCAAATATTGTGGATGTTTTATTGCTTTTCATTTCATACATGCAATTAGATTAGATAATCTAATAAAGGATTAAAAGGATTAAGTTTTATTAGTTCTTGATGCACCTCCCTCTTAGTCACTTAGCCTCAACATATTTCCAACAAGAAGATTGTGATCTGACCTAAAATTATAGAGGATTTCAAGATGGTTTGAGGGAAGTGAGATGTAGATCCAGGCCTAGCTGATATGGTAAGGAATATTGATGCTAGATTGGAAGTTGTTGAGACAACCCAGTGCCAAGGAAGACATCTTGAGGATGTTAGTGATGATGAAGTCAAAGAAGTGTAGGTAGAATCCACACCTACACTTGTGATAGATCTAGGAGAAGAAAGATTCTTGCAAGCTTTGAAAAATTTGAAGTCCAAACCACATTTTAATCCTCCTGAGTATAGTAGAAATCTAGATTCAGATGAGTTGATAGATTGGATAAACGAGATGGAGAAACACTTTGAGTATGAGAATGTATTAATGGAGAAAAAGGTGAAGATTGCAATCACAAAGTTGAAAGGTCATGCATCCTTATGGTGGGAGCATTTGCAATTGGATGGAAAGAAGAAAGGAAAAGACAAGATCAAGGTATGGGACAAGATGATAAAAAAATTGAAGGGCAAGTTTCTACCTTGCGATTATGAGTTTAACCTAGTTAGGAGAATGCAAATCTTGAAGCATAAAGATAGCTCAGTGAAGGATTATACTGAGGAATTCTATAGATTAGATATCAGATCTGGACATGCTGAAGATGAGGTGGAAATAATTGCAAGATATATGAATGGATTAAGGTATTCTATTCAAGAAGAGATTAGTTTGGTAAATATGGAAAGTATTGAACAAGCTTATCAGTTTTCCTTGAAAGATGAGGAGAAATTGAACAAAATACACGAGCAAAGACAAAGAGGAAGAGGTGGTAGATTCTCTAGAGGAAGAGCTAGATCTTATGGTGAAAACCCTAGATCTAATCAAGAGAAGACTGGTGTAGGAGCACCTAGGGATAAAATCCCTTATTTTATTTTTTTATGATCTCTCCTAGTTTCTTAGTCAGTTTAGGGAAGTTTAGGATGATTTTGAAGTAGTTTAGGGTTTGTTAAATTTTTCTTGGAAAAGGATTTGTTCATCCACTCTTTGTAATGTCCTAGAGGGAAAATAGAGTTAAAATATGGAATGAAAAATCTAGATTCTAAGGAGAGTGTTTTGATGTTGTTTTCAGTCTTAGAAGTTAATTTGAGACCTTTTGGGATGCAACCATGGAGTTAAAACCATCAGAAATCAAATTTGTCAAAAAGATGCAAAAAGATGTAAAGTTTCTTAGAGCAACATTTGTAACTTTTAAAAGTTGCTTGACAACTTTGCATAAAAAAGTTTATTAGGTCCTAAAGGTAGTTACTGACCAGTTTGGTCAGTTGTTTTGGTCAAAGGAGACCTATATAAGCACTTCCATGGCGAGAAACAAAGGTTGGATTTTATTTTGATTGAATTTTCATTGAATGTAAAGTTGTAGACTCTCTCTGATACAATTTTAGAGCATTTTGAATTGAAAAGAATTGTTAATGGATTTGATTTATTGAATTTCCACTATGTTTAGTTTCTTATGAGTGTCTACTAACTCTGTGTGGAGAGAGTTTTCCCAATAGTATTCATTTTATAGGTTCTTTTTAAATTTATTTAAAGTTGTAGTTCTCTGGTCCAATTCTAGACTATACATAGAATATGAATCCTCGAGGTTATTAGATCCATGGAAAGTAAAATGGGCCTAGATGGAATGAAAGGGTAGACACTTTACATATGTTTATTTTTGGTATTTTTAGTAGAGGAGTCAGGGTTGAATTATGAGCTCTTTCCCTATGCGAGCTTGGCTATAGCCCGGCTAGGGGAAAAGAGAGGACAATAGCTTTTAAATTGCATGGTTGGATCGGAAGAATAAATAAATGGTTGGAGAGTGGTAAATGAGAGGTGATATGACCCTTTGTGAAATGGTGGTAACTAAAGACTCGATTTCATTAGTTTGTGAAGACATATTCAAAGAAAAGACCTAGTAGCCCTATTTTCAAGGACAGTGCCCCTCAAAGGTTTAAGGGGTTGTACGAAGGACTTGAGGTAACATCACCTTGAAAATATTTAATTTTTTGAAAAAGGGTACCTAGATACTATGATATATTTGGGGGTTATTTGGAGAATTTGTAAGCAACTAAGGAATTTGAGCCTGAATAGGGCTTCAAGCAGTTTTTAGGCCTAATCCTAGATTGTAGGACCTTGATCTGTGAAAGGATGTTTGATGGTTTCAAACCTTCAAGAATTTCCTAAAATGACCTAAGGAGGTGAGAATTCAACCCTGTAAAGCATTGTGAATGAGTTTTCTAGGTGAAGGGAAATCTATTCTTGTAGGTTTAGTGAGTACTAAAGGAACTTGTTGATAGGGTGGATCTTGGTTGTGAGGGTGAAGATCTTGGTGACTTTCCCTTGGGGTTATGGCTTGTAGAATCCATAATAGGTCTAGGAAGGAGAAATTAGAAAATATTCAAATTGAATCTAGGTGTAGAAGACCACTCCTATCAGATTGGTATCAGAACCTAAAGTTTGGGCTTGTGAAGTGTTGATTTTGTATTCGCCAGAATTAGTAGATTCATCTAAGATGGTGACTAATACCGAGTTAGAAAAATATGTGGAAGAGAAAAGGGAGGAGAATATACTCCTAAAGGAATAGTTGGTAGAGATGGAAGCTAAGTTAGAGGAAGTGAAACTTCAAACAACAACAGTAAGTGAATTGGTAAGAGATAATGAAGGGAAGGATAAATTGGAGGCAGAAGAAGATGCACTGCTAGAACCTAACCCAGTGCTTCACCAAGAGCCATTTATTAAGGCTATAAAACCTATGCGTGGGAAGTATTTGGAAGGTGTACCTCTATTTAGTGGAAAGATGGAACCAAAAGTAGTCATGGAGTAGATAGAAGGACTTGAAAACCACTTTAAATGTGACAATGTGACAGAGGCACAAAAGGTGAGAGTAGCCAAGATAAGGCCAAGAGGGAATGCCCTCACTTGGTGGAAATTTTTCCAAGATGAGAGGGTATAGGAAGGAAAGAACCCTATTACCAGTTGGAAAGGTATGGTGGCCAAGATAAGAGAGACTTATCTACCAGATGACTATGAGGTGCAGTTGCACAAAAAGAGACAAAACTTAAGACATAAGGACCTTGAAGTAAGTGTTTATACAGAAGAGTTCCACAAGTTATGTTTGAGATCACATGTAATGGAGGAAGAAAGCCTAAAAGTGGCTAGGTATCTGAATGGGTTGAGGTCAAACATACAAGAGAAAATCAACCTCTTGAATCCTAAGACTGTACACCAATGTTACTGACTAGCCCTCAAGGCAGAAGAGAATCTTAAGAAGGATGACTCAAGAAGTAGGGGAAGAGGAAGAGGTAGAGGAAGACATGGAAGAGGCTAGAGAGGAGGATTTGGAGGAAGGAACTTTGAAGCAAGAAATTAGGATGAGACCAAGCTTACTAAAAACCAAGGAGAGTCAAGTAATAGCAGAGGTGGTTATAACATGGGAAGAGGTCCCAATAACTATACAAGAGGAAGATATAGTAGCCAAGGGAGAGGATCCTACTTATTTTATATGAATTTCTATAATTTTCACTAGTATGGGAATCCTTCTTATAGGTGTCCAGAGAAGAGGTTATCATTCCCAAGGAGGAGAGAAAATGATAAATTATGTGCAAGAAGAGTCTTATAGAAACAAGACAACAAAGGTGGCATTATATTAATAAATAAGAGATAATTTGATGATCAGAAGAACACTCATCAGAGAGCCAATCAAAGAAGAACCAATTCAAAGGAGATCTTAGTTCAGATTCAAATGAAAAATTCTAGGTAAGGTGTGTAAGTTATCATAGATTTTTTTTCTACTAAGAACATTGTTTCTGTAGAGGCTATTAAAAAGCTTAAATTGAAAAAGATTCCTCATACTAACCCTTATAGAGTCACTTGGTTAAACAAAGACCAACATGTATTGGTGAGTGAACAAGATTGGATAGAGTTTTAATAGGGAGATATAAGGATAGGGTTTTGTGTGATGTCCTACCCATGGATGCTTGTCATCTCTTACTAGGAAGACCTTGGCAGTTTGATAGAGCTACTATGCACGATGGATCTAAGAGCTCCTATTCATTTTGGAAGGATGGGGTCACATTCAAGATTCAGTCAATATTGGAAGAAGAAGTGAAGAAAGGGGGTCCTAATGTACTCTTAATGGGAGAGAAGAAATTTTTTAAGACATTATAAGAAGCAAAAGAAGTGGGCTTGCCTTAGTTTTGAAACCTAAGGATGAAAAGGTGGACATGAAGAAGGAACTACCTAAAGAGATACAAGAGTTTCTACATAAGTATAGAGATATTTTTAGTGATGGTAAAACATATACCCTACCATGTGAGAGAGTCATTAGTCATCAAATTGACTTGATCCTAGGAGCCTCACTCCCTAAAAAAGAATCCTATAAGATGACCCCACAATAGAATGTAGAAATTGACAAACAAATCCAAGAATTACTTGACCAAGGGTTGATTAGAAAGAGCATAAGTCCATGTGTCATTTCCAATGTCCTATCCCCAAAGAAAGGAGTTACTTGGAGACTATGTACAGACTCTAGATCCATTAACAAAATTACCATAAGGTATAGGTTCCCAATTCCTAGAATAGAAGACTTAATGAACTATCTAGGGGGAGGTAATTATTTATCCAAAATTTACTTAAAGAGTGGTTACCACTAGATTAGAGTGAAGGAAAGGGATGAGGGAAAGATGACATTTAAGACCATAGAAGGGCTCTATGAGTGGCTAGTTATGCCTTTTGGGTTGTCTAATGCCCCAAGCACTTTTATGAGGCTAATGAATGAAGTGTTGAAAGACTTCATAGGTAAATAGGATGTGGTGTATCTAGATGATATCCTAGTGTTCAAAAAGAAAAATGAGGATCACATTAAGCATATGTAGATGGAAATGCAAAGGTTACATGAAGAGAAGTTGACAATCAACTTAGAAAAGAGTGAGTTTATGAAGAAAGAGTTGGTATACCTAGGATTTGTTATCTCAGAAGGAAACTTGAAGATGGACACAAGCAAGGTGGAGGCAATCTTGAATTGTCCTACACCTAAGTCTGCTACAAAGGTAAGGAGATTCCATGGATTAGCACAATTTTATAGGAAGTTCATCAGACAATTCAGTGAAATATGTGCAACATTTTTAGATACCATCAAGGAAGGCATGAAGAAAAATTACAATTAAATGAGCATGCTGACAGAGGATTTGAGACTTTTAAGAAGAGGATAGCCACCAAACCTATACTGACACTTCCTAGTTTTGAGAAATTGTTTACTATTGAATGTGATGCCAGTAATATTTCCATAGGTGCAATTTTGAGTCAAGAAGGAAAGCCAGTGGCTTTTCACAGTGAAAAAATTAGTGATGCAAAGAAGAGGTACTCCTCATATGATCTGGAGTCGTATGCATTAGTACAAGCATTGGGGAAGTGGAGGCATTACCTCCTTCCTAAAGAATTTGTGGTTTATATTGACAATCATGATTTGAGCTTCAAAAATTCATAGGATAAGCTAAGTCACAAGAAGTGAAGTGGGTGGAGTATATCCAAGCCTACACCTTCACTATCAAGCACAATAAGGGACTCCAATATAAAGTGGAAGATGCATTGAGAAGGAGATTGCTCATAGTTCAAGAAATCCAGTTAAGGAGCATTTCCATAGATAGTTTCAAAGAGTTGTATCTAGAGAATGAGGACTTCTTAGTAGATTACAAGGTGTGTAAAGAGTTCCAAAATAATTTTCATGGCGAGTACTTAGATTTTACTCTCCAAGAAGGTCTTTTGTTTAGGGGAGGGAAAATCTATGTACCTAGAGGTTCAATGAGAGAGAACCTAGTGCAAGAAAAACATAATGGCTCACTTTGTGGACATTTTTGGGTTCATAAGACCTTAGAACTGGTTAAGAGATACTATTATTAGGAAAAGATGAATAGGGATATACATAAGTATGTAGAGAATTGTATAGTCTATCAAAAAGATAAGGGGAATTCATCCAATACAGGGTTGTATCAACCCATTCCAATTCCAACTAGACCTTGGGAGTGCCTCAGCATAGACTTTGTGGTTGGAATTCCCAAGACAAAACAAGGATTATATAGTATCTATGTGATTGTGGAAAAATTGAAAAAGATGGCTCATTTTGTGCCATGTAAGACCACCCATGATGCATGCTATATAGAAAATGTGTTCTTTAGGGAAGCAGTCAAAATCCATGGACTAAGTTTAAGCATTGTATCAGATAGGGAATCTAAGTTCATGAGTCATTTATGGAAGACCTTATGAAAAAAAAACTTGGTACAAATCTTTCTTTTAGTTCTGTATATCATTCACAAATGGATGGGAAGACTGAGGTGGTGAATAGAAGCCTAGGAAACCTCTTAAGGTGTCTCACCAAAGAGTATGGACAAAAAATGGGATTAGTTACTTTCTCAATTAGAGTTTGCTTATAATGACTATTAGAATAACTTAGAGGGGGGGGGGGGTTAATTAGTGGCTCAAAATATTCCAATAAATCAACCCAAAAACTTAGTACCACAATATTAAGCCTCTAGTTATCTCCAGTCCTACAAGATGTATGCCTTCAAAAAATCATAATAAATAACTACTGCTTGAAGTTATTCTTTAAACCTTATTCTTATTGTTTACCGATTAGCAGTCTTTCATTTACCAAAAAATAGTAAATTACTTAGAGTATACCGATCAATCTAGATTAGTTATGTATAATGAAAAAAACTAAAGTAATGACTCATAAACACATTGACACATGGATTTTTAACGTGGAAACCCTTTTAAGGGAAAAACCACTTGGGACCGGTAACCCAAAATTTTCACTCTTTTGAAGTGGGCTTAGTGAAGAGCCAACCCTGTTAAAGATTACAAACACACTGTTAGGTGTGACCTTGTTAGAGAATTTAAATATAATAGTTTGTCACTTGATATCAGGCATCTCTATGCTACCTTTTATGACCAAACCTAGTGTAGTTTGTCAAATGGTATATGGCATCTCATGCTATCTTCATGATCAAAATTTTTGATACTCCTTGGAATGTATCTCAATATAGAAAGGATCTTTAAATCCTACTCAGCTAAGAGACTTTATGATCCAATGATTAAATTGAAACAATAAATGATCTATTCACACATGCAATTTAGACTTGCTGATTTTCAGATCTACTGTAAGCTCATTTTACCTTTCTGATCAATGTATCTTTTCAATAATTTTTCTCTACTTCTTTCTACTCGGTGATGTTGTGCTCTGTTGCTCGGTGTCTATAGAAATCTTTAGCTCTTTCCTTAGCTTGATTGATCGGGACTGTATGAAGTTGTTCTTATCATTTTATCTCCAGCATCCTCTTTCTCTATTTACTCCCCTAATTCACAATGAATTATATTGTCTCTTTATAGACACGATATCGCCGTTTCTAGGTTCTTGCCTTTCTTGATCTTGGCATGATCCACAATTATCTCCAATATTGCTTTAAATCTTTACTCTTGTTTTATCTCATAGAAATCTCTTTGACAACTGGATAAAATAGCTTTAAATCTTTTACTTATCTCTAGCTTTAACTTGTTGATGAAAACAATGTTAACAACCAGTTAAGGCTATCTTTAGCTCTTTCAGCTAAGTATTTTGTCATTTCTAAACTTCAATTCCTTTCGGTGTTTTAACTTTTGTATTCTTTGGTCAACACTTCAATTCTCCTTGGGCTTCTCCATCGGTGTTGTTTGTTCATTGGGTTGTCTATCCTTCGGGGTTATGTGTCCATCAGGTAACACTGTAATTCTGGCCATTGGTAATGCTTGTGATTCTGCATGTCAATAATACTTGTCAGTTTTCTTGCTCGGGCATCAGTGTGACTTTGCTCTCGGGTTTCTCTATCTGTTGGGTTCCACTAACAGTTGGTGTTTGTAGTCACTTAGTGAATGCTGATCTATTATGCATTAATGAAAGCATAATATTTATCTCTTGATTCTCTGAAGTCTTTGACACTTTGTATATAACCAATCATATTATATCAAGTTGACATCAATGAAAATACAATCTATTAACTAATTTAATGTCTTGCATTATCTTTCTGCATTTCGGTGATCAAATTAACATCTTCAAACATTCAATCAGTTATATGTCATCAATCTCTCCCTTTGGGATTGATGGAAACACACTACATTATCACACTATATTATTACTAATATAATATGAAATATATCAAGTGTATGTCACCCATCTCTCCTATTATAACTAATACAAAATGTTTGGCTCTTGGTAAGCTCAAATAGCTTAGATTTGTTTCTTGTAGAGTGCGTTCTTCAATCTTCAATCCCTTCACTGGATAGATGTAGCATCTTATATCTCTATCTTGTGTTGTCCCTTGACTGTTCCTCTCCTTGATAATCTCTTTTTCCTTTGATAGCTATAAGTTATCTCTCCCTTTGTGTGTATTCTCTTCCTCATGTTACTGCTCTCCCTATGATGGATATCTTATATGTAATCTCTGCCTTTGGATATAATCTCTCCCTAATATTGAGATAGTCTCTCCATGGATAATGAGTGGATAATGATATAATCTTTCTTGATAATTAGATAATCTCTCCCTTTGACAATAATGCCAAATAATTCTTCCATATCATCTTCCATCCCCTTTTATAATATACTCCTTGAATCTCCTTATCCATCAACAATACATTAACTCTGGTGTTTGGTGTAGATTTGTAACTTGCTATGTATAGATGTATCTTTGTAGACCATCTCTATGCTTGCATCAACATGAATGATCTTCTGATTGTGTATAGGCTAATGCAACCTTCTAGTCAGCTTACTGACCGATAGACAAGGGTTGGACCCCTAGTCTCTTTCTTAGGTACTCAAATGTATCTTTCGATAATGGATTGGTTAATACATTAGCTAATTATTCCTTTGATTGAACATATTCTTGTATCACTTCTTTTGCTTGCACTTGTTCTCTTAAGTAATGATACTTGATTGCTATATGCTTAGTCTTAGCATGCATGACTGGATTCTTTGATATGTTTATTGCACTGGTATTATCACAATAGATAATCACTGGCTCAAGAATCTTCATATTCATACCTTCTAGCATCTATTTGATCCATGCAAGATTTGAGCAGTTTGCAGCAGCAACCATATATTCTACTTCTGCAGTAGATCGTGAGATGCATCCTTGCTTCTTGCTAATCCATGTGACAAGTTTGTCACCCATGAAGAATGCTCCTCCAGTTGTGCTCTTTTGGTCATCTATGTTTCCAGCACAATCAACATCTATATAGACTTGTAGCTCAAATTTTCCTTCTCTTTTATACCATAAGCCATAGTCCTCAATGTTCTTTAGATATCTCAGAATTCTCTTGACAATAGTCATATGCGATTCTTTGGGATTAGCAGAGAATCTTGCAACTATTCCAACTACATGTGCAATATCTAGTCTGGTATGAACAACATACATTTGTTTTCCAATAATTGATCTATACAAGGTCTGATTTACCTCATTTGATTTGTCCTCTTTTGTTAGCTTACATCCGGTTGCCATAGGTGTTCCAACTGGCTTGGAATCTTCCATCTTGAATATCTTCAACACTTCCTTAATGTATTTGGACTGAGTGATATATATGCCTGCATCTTGTTGAAGAATCTGTAGACCAAGAAAGAATTTGATATCCCCAAACATAGACATTTCAAATTCTTTTCTCATTTCATTAGCAAAGGATTTACATAACATTTCATATCCCCTAAAAATGATATCATCAACAAATATTTCAGCAATCTGAATATTACCATCGGTATCTTATTTTAAGTACAAATTGCAGTTTTCATGTGTTCTTACAAATTCAATGCTAATGAGATAGGAATGAAGTCTTTCATACCAGGCTCTAGGTGCTTTTTTCAATCCATACAAGGCTTTATGTAGTCTACATACCATGTTTCTCTTGTCTAGATCAACAAACCCTTCTGTTTGTTCAATGTATACCTCTTCTTCTAGTATTCCATTTAGGAATGCAGATTTAACATCCATCTGGTATACCTTGAATCCTTTGAATGTAGCATAATAAAATAAGATTTTAACTCCTTCTTTTATAGCTATGGGTGCAAAGGTTTCACCATAGTTATTACCTTCTTCTTGTGCATACCCCTTGCATACTAATCTTGCTTTATTTCTAGTGACTTCTCCATTCTCATTCAACTTGTTTCTGAATATCCATTTGGTACCGATAAAATTCTTATCATTTGGTCTCGGTACTAGTGTCCATGTCTTGTTCTTCTTAGTTTGTTCTATTTCTTCATTCATAGAACTTACCCATTCTTCATTTTCAAGTGCAGTACTAACGGATTTAGGCTCAAAATCACAAATTAAATATCTAGTATTTAGTGACTTACTTTTAGCTCTCATTCCAGCCTTCTTGTCTCCTATGATCTGATTCCATGGATCATGTATTCTAACATACTTGGTAAGTTTTGGTTCAACTCCATGTTCATCATTCTGATCATTATCTTGACCTTCATTCTGATCCCCATTGCTCGGAACATCATCTTAACAATTTTCCTGATTTTTGGTAATTACAGTCTGATGCTTGGGTAGAATGTTTTGCTGCTCAGGAGTGATACACTATTTCTCAGGTAGAGTGTCAGGTTCTTCGATGTAAACAAACCTGTTGTAGTCCTCTGGCTCTTTTTTGCTTTCCTTATCATTCTTTTCTACAAATTCATATATTTTCACATTTGCACTTTCAATGATCTTGTTAGAGGACTTGTTAAGACACTTATAAGCCTTGCTCTTGGTGGAATACCCTAGAAAGATACCTTCTTCACTTTTGGAGTCAATCTTTCCATTTCTATCATCCTTCAAAATGTAACATTGACTGCCAAAAATTCTGAAGTAACTTACAGTGGGTGTGTGACCATACCATAGCTCATAGGGTGTCTCTTTGTGTCCTTCAATTGTACTCTATTCAATGTGTAGACAATAGTACTAATAGCTTCCCTCCAGAAAGTTTGAGTGATGATTTTTTCAATCATCAATCTTCTTGCAAAATCAACAATGGATCTATTTCTCCTCTCAGCAATTCCATTTTTCAGTGGTGTTCTTGGTGCAGAAACCTGGCTTTTAATTCCATGCTCATTGCAATAGTTAATGAATTCATCAGAAAAAAATTCCCCTCCTCTATCTGATCTTAATAATTTTAATTCCTTACCACTTTGTTTCTCTATCATTGCCTTATACCATTTAAACATCTTGAATACTTCTGATTTATCATTCAAAAACATAACTGTCATCATTCTAGAATAATCATCTACAAAGAGAATGAAATACCTATCACCATAGTGACTCTTTGTCCTCATGGGTCCACATAAATCAGTATGGACTAATTCTAGAATCGCATCAGATGTATGGGATTTACTCTTGAAAGTAGACTTTGTCATCTTACCTTTTTCACAATTCTTACACATGATATGCTCGGGCTTAGACATTCTCGGTAAGCCTCTTACTTTCCTTTTATTGCTTATTTTTATCATGTTTTCAAAATTCACATGGCATAGTATTTTATGCCATAACCATATGTCTTCATTTCTAGCCATTAAACAAGTGGTGTTAATGTCATCAAGATAGAAAATGTTACCTTTTGTCTATTCACCAGTTCCAATCAACCTTCCCGATTCATTGAAGATCTTTGCCTTCTTATTTTCAAATGCTACTTGGTGACCTATATTATTCAATTGTGAAACACTTAAAAAATTATAATTTAGTCCTTTTACCCAGTAAGCATTTTCACATTTGATCAGGTTATACAACATTATAGTTCCTTTACCTTCAACTGGACAAGGTGTGTCATTACCCATTCTTACTGAACCACCATTATAGTATTCAAAAGTTTCAAACTTTTGTTTATCACTGGTCATGTGGTGAGTGCAACCACTATCTATGATCTAGACATCTTTTTTACTAACTTTAGATATGAGTGTAGTCACTACATACCTTTCTTCTTCTTCGTTTGAATCATCCTTCATGGTTACAAATACCATCTCAATGTCTTCTTCAGATTCAGTGTTAGTATCATCAACTCTATTCTCAGCTAGGTAATAGGCTTTCTTCCCTTTGTCCTTGTTGTCTCAGGTATCTCTTCTATTAGATTGTTAGTTTCTTTGGTAATCTCTGTTATCACCTCTATCAAAAATTTTCTCATATGATCTATCATTACTTCTATCATCTTTTCTTTTGTTGGGACATCTTGCAACAAAGTGTCCAACCTCTTTACAATTAAAACATACAAGTGGTAATTTACCTTTGTATCTACCTTTGCCTCTCTGCAATATTCTTGCCATTAGTGCTTCAATCTCATCAAGATCTTGATCATCACTATCATTCCTCATAGTGTGTTTATGATTTGATTTACTTATTTTCAAAGAAGATTTGAATGCATACTCTATAGATGGCAAGACACTATTATCAAATTTATTCATCTCAAATGAAATCAGTCTACCAATGAGACTATCTACTGTAACTATATTGTTTGCAATTTCTCTCATTTCTTGTATAGCAGATACTCTAATAGCATATACAAGAATTAAGGTTCTTAGGAGTTTACTTACCACTGTCTCTTCTTCAAGTACACCTCCAACTCGTTGGATAACATTGACTACCTCTTTTATTCTATAGCTATACTAAGTGATATTTTCTCCCTCTTTCATCCTTAGGCCATCAAACCTCCCTCTTAGGCTTTCTACCTTGGCTCTTAGTACATTAACATATCCTCCATGTACTAGCTTCAATTTATCCCACATTTTCTTTGTAGAGGTGCATGTTTTGACATCTTCAAACTCAACATCAGAGAGTGAGGAATAAAGCTCTATCATCATGCAATTATGCTGATGCTTTTCTCTCAATTTATCAAGTATGTGAGGTCTTGTAGGCAACACATATTCAGTATCAAGGTGTTGAGTAACATCATTACCAATACCTGGTAGGTGGAGTCTTATTCTACTTTTCCATGATGCAAAGTTGTCTCTGTTCAACTTGGGCACATCTCGTCTATTCATCTTGTGATCTTTTTCTTGAGTTGTTAAACTCCCTTTCTAAGCACATAAGCTCTGATACCAATTGTTAGCATAACTAAGAGGGGGGGGGGGGGGGTAAT
>MU225839.1:995229-1012091 GCA_018584345.1 Thuja plicata
TCTCCTTATTTGATCTCCCCCATATCATGCTTCCTAACATCCTACCAACCAATATCTTCATTTATGCATTGATTTTGTGCAATCTCACCTAATTGACTCTCATTTTCTATAAAATGGGATGCATTTCTCTCAATCAAGGTTAGATCACTATCTCCTAGTATTCTCACTTGCAAACTTGGCTTTTGAATCTTTGTGCAATAGCATTATTGTCAAAGAGAAACATCAAATCTGATTATGGAGAAGAAAGGAGGATATGGGAGCTGTATTTGAAGGGAGTTCTGAGTGTTTTTATGCTTTATATTTATGAAGTCTTGTTTTGAATGGCTTTAATGATAGATTAGATAGGTTAGCATATTGATTAGGGTTTGTGGTCTCCTAGATATGCTATTTATGCCTTTTTATGGTCTTACATTTGGTGAACCCAACGTGAAACATGCTTAACTGATAATTTTTTTGTGTTTTTGTGTCTTGCAGGTTCTGGAAGAGATCTGCACAGGTGGTCACTAATTCTGCGTAGGTGGTCACTATTTCTGTGTAGATGGTCATTATTTATGCATAGGTGGTTAAGTCCTGCGTAGTTGGGACCCAGAACTATGCACTTGGAGCCCAGAGCTGCATAGTTAGCTGCTTAGCTGCGCAGTTGGTCACATGAGATCCATATTTAGTGTTTAGGATCAGTATTTGCATGTTTAGGAAGCAATTCTATATTTTATGCCTTCTCTTCTACTTTTTAATCTGATTAA
Organism: Thuja plicata; assembly: GCA_018584345.1. Classification (NCBI taxonomy): domain Eukaryota; kingdom Viridiplantae; phylum Streptophyta; class Pinopsida; order Cupressales; family Cupressaceae; genus Thuja; species Thuja plicata. The sequence continues at coordinate 995,973 of MU225839.1, forward strand.
AGGTTAAAATTGATCCTAAACTATGCAAATGAACCCTAACTTGGTTATTAAACTTAACATTTCAATTTACAAGCCTAAAATGAACTCTCACATCTGATTTGGGCTCTTAAAATGAACTTCACCTAGTTTAGGGTTACATGTAATCAAGCTTTTTCAAATTTCAATCAAATTTGCAATCTAGCCTAACTAGGGGTCAAAAGGAATACTTTATGCAAGATCAAGTTTAATGCAAGATCTTGATTTAGGAATACTTAGGCGTTCCTAAATTGGTTTAATGCACATGCAAGCTAATTAGGGTTTCAAATTTATTTCAATATTTCCAAATCAATCCTAAATGGTATAAGGAATGAACCCTAGTTGTGTTTTTGATAGTCTTACTATCTTAGATGTGCAAAAGGCCTCTGATTTTGCATGTTCTTACCAATTTTTAGGCCTCTAATCAGTTGCTGTACACTTGGTTGTAGGTTCTACACAGGTGGTTAGAAGCTACGTAGGTGGTAGCCTATTTCTGTGCAGGTGGTACCTTGGTTCTGCATAGGTGATAGCCTGTTCCTACGCAGGTAGTAAATTTGATGTTTTTGATGCAAGTTTTTTGAGTTTTTGCATTCCCAAACTTGTTTCTGCATTTAGTATACTAGATTTTTGTGTTATTGATGATTTGTGCAGCATGTTGGAAATCATGGGATGAAGAATGAACCCTAGAAACTACTAACAATTTCAATGCAGGACATATGTAGAAGACCTTGTGTTTTCTGAAAATTTCATGCTTGTTTTTAGTAGCTAGAAAATACTTCATCTTGGTGCTTTAAAATGAACCATTTCATTCATGTGTCTGAAGTGTCTTTTAGTTTGTAAACCCTAGGAAATGTATGTATGTATCCTCTCCCCTCTCCTTTGTGGATCTTGGGTGTAAGAGAAATCCATGTAAGTCCTTTAGTGTGGCTACCTCCCAAGTGCTTTTGTAGAGCCAGTGAGAGTGGATGCCCAACCGGTAATAGGCTAAAGCCAAGCCTATCCAAACCAGTATAGAAAATATGTCATTTTGATAAATCTCACAATGAACAGGTGTTGAATGCATTATACCAGAAAGAAGATCTCCCTTAGTACCTTTATGGTGTGTTAAAACCTGCAGAAGGTAACTTCTGTAGGCTGGGAGGCCTCCATAATGGAGCTAATCTATTGTACGTACAACCACCCAAACGGATGCCCTTACTAAACACTATGTCATAGTATCCAAAAACCTTCTTTCTGTTGGTGCAGAAGGTCAGAGACCAGCTAAGATGCCCCACACTTTCACGGCTATTAGTCAAGACAATAATCCCTTGGGAAGTGATGACCCTTGGGACTTGAATCTTGGAGTGCCTGAGAAGTGAGTGCACTATAAGGAGGAGCCTGTGCCTCCAATATTCTAGGTTTTTTTCTATTAGTAAGCACAGATGAACTTTGGTTCAAGTGGGGATTCAACAGATACTGTCCTTTTTATCCTTAGTAAGTGGTGTGTTTGTTCATTTTTTACAATAGCCATTCTCAATGATGTGTCTTGCATGGGTGTTCAAACTTTAATAAAAATGACATCTTAAAAACACTCTCCTTAAAGAACACTTTTTCCAAACATCTTCAAAAATGATCAAATGGTCAAAACACACCTTGTCTTTGAGTAAACATATGGAACCTTAAACTTTTCACTTGGAACCTCTTGGCATGCTTGATAGCATATTGCATATTCAGGACCTAATATCCTTGCATTTTCATTTCAAAAGATGCCTTGCATTATAGACCTCATTACAATCCTCATCATATTCCCTCTTGAACAGGTCCTAATCATAGTCCTCTTCCATACATAGCTCATTTTAGATACTCTTCAAAAACTTTGCAAACAATCCTAGAAAGTATCCAAATCATAGAACATTTCTTTATGGCACTGAAAATAGAATCTTGACTTGGTCTCTTTTGTCCCAAAATTTTCAAAACCCCCCCATATCAATTGGTCATATTCCACCTTTTTCATGATGGATTTGACCTAATCCTTTTTATCAAACTTGTCCCTTAGCCTGCAATCCTTTTTTTTTCAAGTCAAGATTCTTATTCAACCTTATGAGGTTATGCTCTTAGGTTTTTCTCCTTTCCAAATATTTATTGTTAAATTCAAAAAAACCAAAAACATAGTTGCATAAACCTTAGGTTGCATTTTTCATAAGCCCCATTGCATTTCAAAGTTTGCATTTACAAAAATTCAAAATTCCAAAAAATCTTGCATTTGCATATAGTAATCATGCTAGTTTTCACAAGAGCTCAAGCATCCAAAAGGACACAAGATCCTTATCTACATATTATTACATCACAACCATAATCACAATTACCTTTTGATCCAAGACAAGGTGTTGCATATCAGAATCCAACTGAACTAATTACCATGCAACCATTGGAAGAAGTACATCAAACATTTCATGACCCAAGACATGTCACATTTCCTCAAGGACCTATCACTACACAGATGATCCCTAGTACAACCCCAAGCAATGATCTATGTAATATGGGATACCCTTCAAATACTTCCCCAAACTTTGGCACTTTTCAGTGGGGACCTCCCCCAACCTTTGAAACAATTTTTGTACCTATGCCACCTGGCCAAGGTAGTGTTCCCCCTACACCTGAGGAGGAATACCAACAAACTTGTCAAATCAATCAAGTCCAACCCAATTGTTTGCAATAACAACCTATGCAAAACACAAATTTTGGATCTTATCAACCTCCTCCACCACAACAAGATAATCAAGATCCTGGAAATGCCTCAAGTCCCTCTTTGGATTCTGGAGACTCACATGAAACATTTGCTTCCTTCAAAGACTTACCTAAAGAGGAGATTGATGAAGCCATTAAAAACAAAAAAAATTCAACAGACATTAATGTATCTCATGACTCAAGATCCGAGATGATATATCAAAGTGATACAAAGAACAAATCCTCAATTATTCTTGGAATATCAAAATCCCCCACAACCTACTTTGGAAGAGAACCAAGCCTTAGTGGTTCGGGATAGAGAAAAGAGAGAACAACCCTTCGATGAGTCAACTATGGTGGAAACACAAAAAAGACAATGAAATGATTTAACTATCGATATTCCTCCAAAGGAAAAATATATACCATTGGATAATCCTTTATTTGAAGAGATAGCACTCCCTCCTCTAGAGACGGTGGATGATACAAAAATCCCTAAGAAAGGTCCTCAATGAACACAAAAGATTGATTTTAAGAATTGCTTTCCCAAAGGATGAAATGAAACATTTGATTTTCCTTGGGGAATGCCAAATGTACCCCCTTTTGAAGAAACAAAACCAAGTGGTCCTCCTTTGGTAACACAAACAACATTCCTAGGAACTACTGCAAATGTAACAACATCCAAAAGACCATTCAATGAACCACCAAGGGTACCGACATTTGATGTCTCTCATGTGACTACTACAACTATACCAAGTCACTTGGAAGATCAAAAGAAGAAGAGCCTCATTGATATCACACCAATTCCACCTAAGGTGACTCAACAAGAATATGTAACACAACAAGTGCAAAAAGCCCAAGCGGCTCAACAAGCACCACCTGTGGATGTAGCACAATCAGTTCAACAACAATTTCTAGCACAAGTTAACATGATGTCTCAAGCACAACCATAAAAATATAAGACTGGAAATCTTGATGGTATACTTGCACCACTTGAATTTCGACAAGATCATAATATGCAAAAACCAACAATGCAGGTGGGTCAATAATCTCATCATGTTATACAACATATGCAAGGTCCAAAGGTGCAACAAGTGCACCTGTAACAACAAAAACATATCCAACAATATATACAACAAAAACAACACGCTCTACAACAACAACAACAACATCATGCTTTACAACAACAACATGTACAACAAAAACAACATGCTATACAACAACAATATGCTCAACAAAAACAAAAACAACAACAACAACAACAACAACAACAACAACAACAACAACAACAACAACAATAGGTTCAACAAAAATACATTCCATAGTGACAACCATATTTTGCACAACAAAAAAATGTGTCACAACAACAAAATGATGTGGTGCAAACTCAACAACAACAATATGCTCCAAGATATCAACAAGAAGTTTCTCAACCATACTATGTGATATAAGGTAGGTCAATAATATAATCTTCCACCAATAAATTAGCAACATGTGGAAGATCCTTAACAACATCCCAGAAAAAAAATGATGCCACTCCATGAAATATTGTCTGAATCATCAGAATCAGATCAGGCCTTAGAATATAGTCGACATTCAATTGCTTCTAAGCAGACACATCATTCTGATATACGTGGTAAGGCTGTGAAGCATTCCTAGAATGAATACGTATATTCAACAAATCCAATGCTTGTAGAAGCAACTAAATGATCTACAATTCAAGGAAAAAAAGACACTTTATACGAACCAAGACCTATGTCCTAATCCATTTTATTCAAGCATTTACATGCCTCCTTTTCCAAAGAATTTTGAAGTACCCAAATTTGAGAAATACAAAGGAAAAGGTAATCCAATCGATCACATTTGGGAATTTTATACTTCTTGCATTGAGGTTAAAAATGATGACACATACCTCATGTGACTCTTCCCTCAAAGCCTCGGAGGTCAAGCCATGGAATGGCACTCCAGGTTACCTGGCAATATCAGGTCATGGAAAGAACTGGCTGATAAATTCATCTCTCACTTTGCGTTCAACATATCAAGTGAGGTTATGCTGACTGACTTGTGCACAACCAAAAAAAAGGTTGGAGGATCGTTTATGACCTTCCTATTGTGATGGAGGAATTTGGTTAGTTAATGCCCTTTTGATGTGCCAAAACAACAACAAATACAATTATTTATCTATAATCTGGTACCAGAGATGATGTATGAGGTCAAAATCAAACGCCCAAGTATCATTCAAAAGCTCATCAAAAAAAGGAATTGACATTGAAGATGCTCTTATTGAGAAAGGAGTACTCAAAATCAATAAGGACAATCAGAATGCGAGCACTTCAAGTGACAATCCAAAATTTTGGTCTCATAATAAAAATGTCACAAATGATGGCATTGTCAATTCCCTAACAGTCAATGTGATACAAAAAAAAGTGAGTCTCAAAGGACCTACTATCACAAATACGTAAACAATGACTCAAGCACCACCTCCAGCACCAGCTCCAACACAACCTCAAGCACAAATGAATAATAATGCGCAACAAAATTGATAGAGTTGACTGTCAGGAAACAAAGATGGACCACAAAGACAATTCACATCATTGGGCGAACCACTCCATTCGGTATTGCAAAACAATTACATTCAATTACCCGAGATCCGTGATGAACTAGCTGTTAAACCCCCTTGGTGGGATGATGACAAATATTGTGATTATCATCGGACAAAGGGACACAAAACCAATTCCTACTATCAATTAAAACATAAAGTCCAAGACCTCATTGATCAAGATGTGATTGAAGTTGAACCCACGGCGGGATCTTCCAATACTGACCATACTATTTTCACAAACCCTTTGGTGGATCATGAAAAGGGAAATGCCTCTACATAAAATTCAAATTCTAAGAACAATGTCAATTATACTTAGACAGACCATGACTATACCATCAATTTCTTTTTTGAGGCTAATTCACGTGTGTCCACTCTAACCTTCCGAGATAGAAACCTTGAATGCGCAGTCACTACCTGTCGTACCAAGATTACTGTTCCTGGTGCACCATCTAAACCCAAGATACCTTCAGATTACAACCTTTTTGACCAGCTAGGAAAGACGCTTGCCTTGATATCAATCCTTGATCTGATGCGCACATCCCCTATCACAAGGAAGTCCTTGACAAAGCTTTGAAAGAGTCCACTATTCTGACTAACATTGACACTAACCAGTTTCAGGCCATGATGAGGTACTTCTCTGTGTACCAGCATGTCACATTTTCAAAAGATGATGTTCCGCATGACCGACTTGGCCATAATGACCCTCTCCATCTCGAAGTCTTTGTCCATAATGCTAGAATCTAGCGAGTCATGATAGACGGTGGAGTAGGACTTAACATCTGCACTTTAAAGGCCATTCTTGATCTTGGCTAAAATGAGAGTGATATTGATCCCTCTAGGAGAATCACAATAAAGGTCTATGATGACATTGAACATCCTTCCAAAGGAGTCATCATACTGCCCATAAGAATTGGTCTACTTATTGAAAATACATTGATGTAGTTCTTGGATCAAGACTTTCCCTACAACATGATCTTAGGATGCCCATGGATCCATGCCATGAAGGTGGTTCCCTCCACATACCATCAATGTCTAAATTTTTTTCAAAATGAAGCTGAGATCACTATCCCAAGTGATCCTAACCCCTTCCAATTCTGTGCTAATTTGAAAGAAGGGCCCACATAATAGGTGCCTACCAATAGTGAAGCTGCCCCATCCATTTCCTCCAAATATGTTGATGTAGACACCCTTTAAAAAATGGTCAAGGGAAAGATGAAGATTGAAGATAACAATTGTGGAGAGTATACAATGGCGCAAGCCTTTCACATTGGGAAGATTCCCCTATCTCTAAAATCCTATGGAAAACCAAAATTATTGCAAAAACAACCGCCCAAGACTATCATGAAGGTTATGCCCTTGCCCACATTCACTAGGTCGGGAGGTTTTCATGAGGAACATGTATATGACAATGCATCCAGCTAGATTTTCCAAGACAAACAAAAACAAGAACAGGAGCCCACTGAGATACCTATTGAAAGATACAGACCCGGGTTCACACTCATGCAAAAAAAAGGATATGATGGCCATAGTGGTCTTGGATTACAAAAGCAAGGGATTGTTGAGCCTCTTGCTACAAAAGGTCACCCTCCTCATCTGAGAATTGAATTTAAACCATTAAGAATTGGCTCTTCGAATGCCAAAATGGCCTCATGTGAAAATGTGTAGGTTTCAAATGATGAAAAGGCATCTAAGGTTCCCCATTCTAACACCACCAATTCTTATTAGTGGGAATGGATGTCCTATTCCTCTAGTTCTTATGAGCTTGACTGTGTCTTCCCTAAATTTGAAGACCCACCCATCAAAGACAAACATGTTAACACAATTCCCCCTCCAATAACCTATCCTGATCCCTGGGCTAGAATTTTCTGGGATCCCAGTCCTGAACCTTCAGTGCATGAAGTCTTTGACTCTAAAGACACTGATATTTACATCTTTTCCCTTACCTCTGGCCTCAAAAACATTTGTGCTACTGACGATGACATCCCCCTAGTCTACCCTGAACTTATTGATTGGGACAAGCAAGGATCACCGAGCTTAGATTGCTTCGAAAATGATGAAGCAATAGCATAATTCTTTGAGCTCTGAGGGGGCATACCATCTAGCAACCACAAAGTAGGGTTCTCCATTGACCTTGTTTCTACAACATATTTTGGGGAGTCAACTCCATCTTTCAGTCGCAAAATTGAAAATGATAAAATAAAAAAATAAAAAAATGAAAAGAATAGGTCCTCTGGTGAAAACTCAAAGGCGCCAGTTGACCATGCAAAAGTAAAAAAAAAGGACATATCTGAGGTTGAAAACCTCTTTGAGGCACCCAAGGATGGTAGATTGGAAATACCCCCTCTCAGGGAGAAATCAACATTACTCATTGAAATGACCAAGGAAATCAACTTAGGAAAACCAAATAACCCCAAGATCATACACTTTGTAGCATCACTCTCACCAGAAGAGAAGGAAAAATTTGTCAGATTCTTCGTTGAGTGTCAAATTAATTTTACCTGGTCCTATGCTGACATGCCTAGCCTGGATCCTGAGTTAGTTCTATTAGAAACACTGAGAGGGGGAGTGAATCAGTGTTTGTCTATTTATTATATTTCAGCAACTTAAACATAAATCAAAACATGCATCCAACGAAGCTTAATACAAGAACACATAACACATGATATGTTTACGGGGAAACCTTGATCAAAGGAAAACCCTAGTGGGAATTAGTACCCACAAATATTGCACTATTATAATGAACTTGTTAAAGTTCCTTTGCCTTGTTAGGAGCAGTCTTTACAATCCAAGTACAATGACCCTGTTAGGAGTCTTAGACCCTATTAGGAGTCTATTACAAAACCATGTTAAAGGTATATGGATCACTTCCAGAGCTCACTTCTCAATAGGATGAAAGCTACAACCTTCTGATAGTTGATATACACTATATCAAAAGTATACTATCATGATGACACTGCTATTTGATCAGTTCCATGTATGCACGGATGCTCTTACTCTCTTAAAGAGCTTTATCTGATACTGACTTCATCATACTACTCTTCTATATCTTCCTTATGTATATTATTCAACGCTTGTAACATAACTTTACATTACATACTTATATGTTCAAACCTGAATAGACGCGACCCAAAACAAGACTTATGGTTGGCCCTAAAACATAATACACAATGCTTCTAAGCAAGTCGACTTAAGTGTGTTTACAAAAATACCAAAGACATTATTACAAACATATAATAAAAGGTGCTTGGCCGTTACACAACAAAATAATATACGCTGATCAAAAAACTTAGTTGACTTTCATGCTCTGTCTTCTGGACTGCTGGTCTACTGATTTGTCTGTAACTTCTTCGTACTATCATGACCTACCATGCATGTCTAGAATTCATATGTAGACATCACATAGAACATATATCTAAACATGCATAATCTGATTCTATCTCTCGCACATGCGCTGATGTGCTGATCACTGTATATCTTTGTCTGCCCTATATTCCATACTTAGTCATTTAGCTTCTAAGTTAACTTTGACAAAAAATTAGTATGACTTTGTTGCCATGATGATAAAAAAAAAAAAGTCATGTATCCTCTAGGAGTCAACTTGCCAACAATATCCCCCTTTGTCATTTATGGCAACAAAGGAATGTGGCCAAGTTTCTCAAAATGACTTAACACACAAAATAACTATATATCATTGTATCTCTTAACACACACACACACACACACACACACACACACACACACACACATTTCTCCCCATATATACACATTATCCATTACTCCCCCTTTGACATTAATGACAAAGGTGTACAAAAATTTTAAGTCTTCTAAATACTTACTCCATGTAAACATTTCGGTACACAATCTGAAGAGATTGGATCTCTTTCAGCTAGAATACCTTCATGGCATCAACTGTCTGAAGATGCATGCATAAGTCATATTTCATCTCTCCATCTTTATGAAATCCATGCAAGGACCTTGATCATATGTCACAATGGTGGCATCAATTTGTTTGATGTTCTCATTCAGAACTGCTAGAGAGGGTGCAAGTGCATTTCTCAACTGAGTTTGTCTGACTCTTATCTTGCTGATCTGCAACTTAGCCTTTTCAATTTTGTCTAACTAACCTTGATAGACATTGTTACATATGTTCATGTCCTAGGTAGATGTCTCAATTTATTTTTTGATAGTGTCCACCGTGATCTCCACCTCTTCTATCTTCTTGATATGCTCAGAGGTGAACTTCACTCTATCCATGCAGTTTGCTATAACCTTCTTACCCTTAGCTGCCAATTCTTTCAATATGGATTTCCCAATCTTTAAATATTTTAGGTCTAAGGTAAAATTCTTTACCAATTCATTCAATCTTTCCTTTTTTTACTCATCTTCAGCAATTCTAGTAGTAGAGTCTACTAGGTCTGTAAAGTGTGCTTTGAATCTTGTTAGAATACCGTTGACATCTTCAACTGATTGAATCTTGGCTACTTTCTTGTCAGTAGGTACTAAATCATTTAGAATGTTAACTGACTCCAAGAAAAGAGGGTTCCTCATAACCTATTTTTATTTTGCCTTTTCCATAGCTAGCACGCTGATCTTTATTATGTCTTCTTCTCCCCATGCATCTAGACTAGCCGAGTCAGGAGTTAACCTTGAAAACAATGAAGTAGATGGTAAAGTGGATGGAGTGAATATAGTATTTTGACTGGTATCCATGCATTCACTCTTTACTAGTAACTCCTTGACTGGTGTCTCATTATCTTGAGTATCTTTTTCTTCGTTCAAGTCTATTGGATCATTGGAGGGAACTTCATCCTGCTGTACAGATGTATCATCAATGCACATCTCTTCAGTGCTTACAAATGCTTTATCAACTTTGTCCATGTCATTTTCAGATGCTATCATGGATATCTTGATGTTATCAATGATTATAGTATCTTCTAAGCCTTTTGCTATATTAGAAGTTATTGTCACTGAGGGTGCTGAAACCCGTGGACCTGTCATAGGTACATTTTGAATTACTAGTTCTGTAACCTATTTGGGAGGAGCTGGAGTTACCTTAGTTGTAGGTGCCATTGATGGATACATGTGTCTATCCATAAACACTTGTGCAAATTCCTTTTCGGTTTCTTTTCCTATCTTCTCATACTCTTGGTTCATAATCTGAAGAGTCCTTGTCTTGGTTCTGAGATGAGGCTTCACCAGATCTAAAAGAATTGCCTTCTCATCATGTGAGCATAAAGGGAGAAGATTATCCAATGTTTCTTCTCTTATCCTCATGTCTTCCTCAATTGCATGTCTCTTCATTATTTCCAGTAAGTTCCATAACTTATCAGGTATCACTGTTTTGAGTTCAAGAACTAACTTCTTAAACTTGATCATGTGAGAGATGATTATAGAATGTATCTAAGTTTTATCTATCTCTTGATACTTATTATAAACCTTAGCAAGTGTGTCTAGTCTACCTTCATTAACAATCCTGTTCTTCAAGACATTTAGACTAGGTTTGAATCCTACCTCAGAAGGAGCTTGAGTGTTCCTTGTTGTGCTCCATGTGTTCCTTGAGGATGGGTGATTTGTGGGCACTTCCTTCTTTCCTCTAGACTTATTTCTTGGTATAGAAGGTGGAGATTAGTCTAGGTCAATGGTGGTAGAGGGCATAGAGGTGATCTCTACTTTCCTCTTCTTTTGGATGTCATCAGTCTTCTTAATTTCTTTGGCTATCTTGGCTTCTCTAGCTTTGTCAAGATCTTCTTGAGTGACACCATGAACTTTTAGAATGCTAGATGTAATCTTAGATGCTTTTCTTTTGTTATCAACACTATATAATACAGAATCAATTGCATTAGTCTTCTCTCTATAAGTACCCCATATGGGCTCATTAGGATCTTTGGGCACACACAAAAGGACCTGTGCATATCCTTCTAATACATGTTCCTCCACTTCATACCCAAGTGGATGAATCCATTTAGTTCTAGGCTCAACTTCCTCCATGCAAGTGCAGTCAGTCTCTACCATAAAGCATATGGTTTCCTTATACTTTTCAATAATCTTCTCAGATATCCTAAACCTCTTCTACATCTTGAGCCTAAAGGTTTTGATTTCCATGTCCATAGCATCTTTTGCACTACTCTCTGATGTGGCTTTAAGTGAAATTTGAGACATTGTAGGTTTGCTTCTGTCTAGGTACAGATTTGCAACCTTACCAACAATATGGAAGTATAGATAGATAATCAGAGACCCAAACCTGAATGTCTTTCTCTTGTCATGCTTGATAACTCGAATGTTGTCAATCAATTGAGCACATAATATCTCACATAGATTTTACTGAATGTTATCCTTCACCATTTTGATAGCTGCAATAACAGTTGCTGCAGAGACACTATTCAATCTACTTGCTTGCTGGAACTTGTAACCAAGGATCATAGTTAGAATATTTATGTATTCTTCCTTGATAGGATCAACTATCATACCATGCCTGTAACTTTTGGATAGGCATGCTTTCTCAACCTATTTCTTAACATCCTTGCCAGTAGGAAGAACTGGTCAAGTATTAGGAAGCCCAGTCATGTTATGGATTAGGTCTGCAGTAATATAGATGGGAACTTCACCAATCCAGTAGAGGTCATTATGAATCCTACTCAACAAGATTTTAACCCATTCTAGTTCATAGAATTTGTGCACATTTGAAAACTTGAAGATAGGGTTATTTGTGAGGTGCATGTATTCATCCTTGAATGAATAGTCTAGTTTCATCATCGAAGCCATGAGAGTGGCTATACTATTATCTCCAACTATTTCCTTTTTACAATAAATGTATGCATGAATGTCTTCTACATGAATGACACCTAATAGAGTTTTGGAGAAAGCTCCTTCCACATCATCCAGTATGGATTTAAATGTATGCCTCTTAAATACAAATCTCTTCCTCTCTACAATGTTAAAATAATTGGAGTTGCCATACTTACTTGATGATTGATTAAATAGGGTTTCACAAAAATCTGAAATGGCGCGACTACTAGGGTTTCATTCCAACTTCTTAATCATGCTTCTTAACCACCAAATCTGTTATGCTTCCATGCTTTGATGCTTAGTTCTCCTGTGCTCTCTATATTCCATGATCTCAAATGAAAATGTGAAGATGATCAAACACTTACATATTTTTATAAAAGTTACTGCATTTAATGTTTGCAACCGTACATGGTTTTCACAGAGAATATCAAAATTCATTCTAAATGCATTATAGATAGTGAGTGTATGCATACTGCTATATCATGTGATCATAAGGATGAATCTATAGGCGCATACTTAGAGGTGAGTATACTAGCCATGCAGGGGTTCCGAGCTAGAATAGCTCCCCCTAAGACCAAGAAGGTCTATTCAACTAGAAATAGAGGATGCGTCCATTGTGGATGCATCAACTACTTTGTCAATATCATTGTCCTTCTTTACTTCAACCCAAATTTTTCTTGAATCTTCTTTTTCTTGAACAAAATTGACTTCTCCTTCTTCTTCAAATAGTGATTTCTTAGGATCCTCTTGTTTTTGAGTTCTAGATCTATAGAACCTTGAGATGTGTCCAGCCTTTCCACATGTGTGACAAATGATAGGAGGTCTGATGTTCTTGTTCATCATGTTGCACTGCTTTGCTATGTGTCCATTGTAATTACATATCTAACATGTAATGTTCTGTACATTTCTTTGAGGCTGATTTCTCTGATTGTTTTGATTCATTCTTCTCTGATTCTACTATGACTAATTTATTTGATTTGTTCTACAATGTATAGCCCTATGACCAAACTTATTATAGGAGTAACAATAACCATTGAAAGGTCTTACCTCTTTACAATCTCTTGCCAAATTACCATGTTTATTACATGCATAACAAGTTCTGTTAACTTGCTTAATTTCTCCTTTAGGTGGATCTGTTTTAATCTCTGCAACATTTTCAACTTTCTTTGCTTCTAAAGATGCTTCATGTTCTTTCTTTCTTTCTTCTAATGAATTGATTTCAATTTGTGCTACATTGTATCCAAGACTAGTAGTGTCACCTTTTTTCTTTTGTGCATTGAGCTAAGATTGAAGTGAATCAGAACTTGTGTGGAGTTTATCAATCTTATCATTTGCTTTTGTTAATTCAGATTCCATCTTCTTCTTTATGTTCTCCAATTCCAAGACTTTCATATTTTCTTTCAAAAGTGCATCTTCTAATTGTTTTCTTTCTTTGATCTTTTCTTCAATAGCAATTTGACTGTCTATTAGCTGTTCATCCAAATTTTCAATTTTATCTTTCAGAGACATGTTCTCTTCATTTAGCTTTTTGACCATTTTCCCTAAATCACTTGTAGAATAATCTTTCAAATCTTTTCTCAATTTCTTGATAAGCATTTGTGAGCCATCAAATTTTAGTCTAAGTTCTTCATTTCCCTTTTTAGATCTGTCTAGATCTTCAAGAGCTACTTCAAGATTCTTTTTCAAATTTTTTGCTTCTACTAAGTCCATGATCTCCTCAAGTGGTTAAACTTTCTTTCAGAGGACCAGAGCTCTGATACCAATTGTTAGAAACACTGAGGGGTGGGGGGGGGTGAATCAGTGTTTGTCTATTTATTATAATTTAGAAACTTAAACATAAATCAAAACATACATCCAATGAAGCTCAATACAAGAACACATAACACATGATATGTTTACGGGGAAACCTTGATCAGAGGAAAACCCCGGTGGGAATTAGTACCCACAAATATTGTACTATTATAATGAACTTGTTAAAGTTCTTTTACCCTGTTAGGAGAAGTCTTTACAATCCAAGTACAAATGAACCTTTTAGTAGTCTTAGACCCTGTTAGGAGTCTATTAAAAAACCCTGTTAAAGGTATATGGCTCACTGCCAGAGCTCACTGCTCAATAGGATGAAGGCTACAACCTTCTGATAGTTGATATACACTATATCAAAAGTCAACTGTCATGATGACACTATTGTCTAATAAGTTTCATGTATGCATGGATGCTCTTACTCTCTTAAAGAGATTTATCTCATACTAACTTCATCATATTGCTCTTCTATATCTTCCTTATACAGATTATTCGATGCTTGTAACATAACTTTACATTACATACTTATATGTTCAAACCTCAACAGACGCGACCCAAAACAAGACTTATGGTTGGCCCTAAAACATAATACACAATGCTTCTGAGAAAGTTGGCTTAAGCATGTTTACAAAAATACTAAAGACATTATTACAAACATATAATAAAAGGTGCTTGGCTGTTACACAATAAAATAATATACGTTGATCAAAACACTTAGTCGGCTTTCATGCTCTGTCTTTTGGACTGCTGGTCTACTGATCTATCTATAACATCTCCATACTATCATGTCGTACCATGCATGTTTGGACTTAGTATGTAGACATAACATATAACATATATCTAAACATGCATACTCTGATTCATTCTCTCGCATGTGTGCTGATGTGCTAAGCGCTGTATATCTCTGTCTACCCTGTATTCCATACTTAGTCATTTATCTTCTAAGTTAACTTTGACAGAAACTTAGTATGACTTTGTTTCCATGATGACTGTTGTTCCCTTTTCTTGCTGACATAAAAATATTCCTCAGAGGGTTCACTCTATTTATCCCTGAAATTGATCAAGCATAGAGTAGAACAACAGAAACAAGGTCTTGAGACCTCCTACACTTTGAGCTCCACAAACTCGGGCGTGATTACCCTTGAAAACTTAGAATAATGAAATCACTAAATTATTCTAGTTTATTATTAAAGGAATTATAGGGACTGATCACTGTAACTTTCACTAAAACAGACCAAACTAAAAGTAAAGATTGATTTTAATAATGATAGTCATTTATTTGAACAAAAATAGACCGGAGCTCAATCTTAGGGCATGGAGTCATCTATGAATAATTTTAACTAGCATGATTGAAGACTAAACTTGAGGCAATTACAGGATCTGAAACAAACATAGATATACCTTATATATCTACCTCAGTACATTTAGCCAAATTAATCCATCATATTCATTTGCTACTTTGAACTTTATTGGAATATTTCTAAGGTATTTTTTATATTCTTTCCTTGAAAGAACCCTAGAAGTATTTCAAAATCTGCCTGACAGATATATATAAATTGAGAATATTCCTAGAACATTCAATTTAGACAAAATTCAGAATGCTAAAATGAAGATAGAAAATCTACTAAATGCTTCAGAAACTGTGAACTGGATTTTATTCAAAAGTCATCATTCAATTACTACATTCAACATAGATTTCTCCAAAAAGACCAGATATATTGGTTCTCAAAAAATAAATTTACAATTGACTTAGTATTATTTTCAAACATAAAAATGACCATCCTCTTCCCCATAGTCTTGGAATTCTTTTATAGCATAAGGATGCAACAAGCTACCGACATACTGGGAAGGATTACAAAACTACTTGCAACAACTTTGGCAACAGCTTCCACCCACCTGGCATCCATGGCAGTTCTGGCCTCAGACACAAATTTTGCCATGTCTCTTTTAACTTTGTAGAAGCCATCGATTTGTTCGTTGCAATATTCTGCATTTGTGTCTTTTTCCAGACGTAGCTTTATCTCTTGATTTCCCAATATAGCATCAAAACTAGATTCCCAATCTAATTGTGCTTTTAATTCCCCTTTTTCCTCATAAATCTTTGGGATCAATGGTGGACATTGATCACCAAACAGTTGCAACTTACTATTTATTAAATCAGATTTGCCATTAAAGAAGGCAAAAGTATCATTCAACTTATTTACCATATCAAT
>MU225839.1:1029510-1052963 GCA_018584345.1 Thuja plicata
CCCTCCAGAAATTCCTTGTCTACCCATGTAATCTTCCAGACAAATTCTAAGAAAGCAACCCTGGGAGGAACAAATTTGGGGAGAATGTGAGGAGGCTGAGTGCAGCCATATACTCTGATAATAGTTAAGTAGTCAAAGAAGAAGAAATCAGCCCAGTTGTGGGAGATGGGCCAATTAGTGACATACTCCCATGGTCTCAAAAACTTTCTAACCTCAAATGGAAGTCTGTGCCTGTCTGCTCCCAACAAATAAGAAATTTGTTCAACAATCCAGTTGCAAAAACATACAAATGAGGAATTGATAGACCCACTATCCCACACTGAGGTCTATCTTTGGATTGGCTCTTCCACACCATGTTCTGATACAAATAGCTGAAGCTATTTATCCATTAATGCTCTGTCGTAGTATAGAATCATGTACATCAGATGAGAGTAATTTTTTAAAGTGGGCTTGGGGTTATCTGACTGTATATCTACAAATCCAGCATGGATGGCCTCAACTATGTAGCCAACATAATCGTAATCAGTGTTGACTTTAGGGTGCTGGATGTTCATTGCTATCATGAGTATCTCCTCAGATACTGTAGAATCTCCATCAAGGCCTAGGACCCTACTTACACCATACACAGTACATTTTACATAATGATGAAATAGAGATAAGTCAAAAGGTGGCTTGAAGTTGTCTGGAATTTTCACTAGGTGCCTATCTACTCTGGGCATGAATTTAGGCATTTCATATTTTTTGATCAAATGCTCTCTTTTGACATAATCAGCTTTAATTTTCTTCAAGTCAACATCAATGCATAATGCACCAGTAATTCCAAATACCTCAGCTACTGATCTCCTATCTATAGAAACTAGGGTTTCTTTGTTCTTTTTCCTAATTACCCTAGTCACTGGGCAATAGTTTTTTTCTAGCTCCTTAATGAGACCAATGTCAACATAGACGTCAGGCACAATTAATTTAGCCATATTTAAATCCCATGGATTGCAAATTGGGACTAGCTTAACCCTATTGCTCCAAAAATAATGAAATAGAGTACTACCAGAGTAGTCTGGGGTTACTGGATTTCTACATTGAGACCACTTGTCGCTCCATTCTTCCCAATCTGCACTGTTGATATTCAGAGTCCAAGCCAGCAATTCAGAAAACTCTTCAGTATATTTCTTTGGTGTGACTTCCTTCTTCTTTCTAGACCCTTGTGAGGTGGTAGGAACAATATCTTGACTCATCTTTCTTCTTTTGAATTCTACTGTCTCAGACACAAAACTCCAGACAAATAAGCTTCTTACTCTTCGCAGAAAAACTCAGAATATAGAAATGAGAGATGTACATAATTAGACTCAATCATTTACACTTATAGCCATTAAGAACTGCATCTTGTCAACTTGAAAGCTAAATTCCTGCACTTGAACTGTCATGAAGATTTCATTCTTTTATTAATGCTGCGATCAACTTGCACTATTTGATCCTAGCTGGAAGAGAGAGTACACTTTTTTCCATCTGGCACTCGTCAGCCTGAAACTAGCCAACACACTGCACTTTATTCACTTTTGGAAAGATCCTTGGAAGTGAGCGACACATCCCTTTCATTCAGCTGGTCACATACTCGCCATCCAACCTCACTCTACTTTTCACCTTTGGCGAGTTAGAGATGACCTAATTCTTGAACCTCATCTTATGTCTGTCGCATACTCGCTATCCTTTTATGCTTTTCTTTTGGGTTCATGTGAGTGAGTGATTTTTCCTTCACCTTTATCCTGTCTCACCCTCGCTAGCTAACATTTCATGTCACCTGAGTCTTGGCGACTGAGCGACTATGCATCTTACCTTTCAGCTATTCCATCATCGCACACTCGCTGGCTGTTTAAACTGTAACTTTATGATTTGAGCGGGTGAGTGACATTCATTTCTTTACTGCATACTCTGTTTTGTCACTCACTCGTGCCACTTAATACTCCAACTTTCATCTTATGCGTGAGTGAGCAATGGCAGATATTCTTTGCTCAGTCGCAAACTCGCGAGCTTGAAAATCTTACTTTATTACTGACTGCGAGTGCGCGACTATGTCTTCTCTTTCTTTAGTCGCCTACTCGCGAGCTCTTTTCCTTTCATCTTTATTGATTGGCGAGTGAGCGATGTCTTTCCCTTTTTAACTCATCATATACTTGCGAGTTCACTTTTGATCACCTCAAAGCATCAGCGAGTGAGCGAGGCGCTGAATGATCTCTTAGTCATTCGGTCGCAGAATTTTAAGAATCTTGAAAAATGCTTCTGTGACTGAGCAATGAGTCTTCACATTAGTATTTCATGCCTTCGTCGTGCACTCGCACTGCAAAATACAACTTAGTTAGAACCTAAGTGAGTGGGCGACCTCCAGAACATGAGCTTGTCACGCAGTCACTGACTTCTGACATTGACATAAAACTTGATGCGGGTATGCGACTGCTTCAATTTTAAAAAAGACTCGCTCAGTCGCGAAGCATGAGATAGACAACATAACTTTACCGTGACTGTGCGACATACATATTTTTAACCTGTCACTGACTCGCTAACCTATAACTTGACTTTCAGGAGACATCGCGACTACGTGATTTAGAATTTTAAAATATTGAACCCGCTCACTCACACACAAAACAAAACTATTCATAAGCAGATCGCGATTGCGCGATTCTTTTTCAATGACAGCTCGTCGCCCACTCACACAACTTAAAGACACTTCAAAGAGACCGATGCGACAAAGCGATTAAACTAAAACATGAACTTCAAAAAGGGTTTTAACTTATTTTGCATGGCAAAGCATAGGATTTAAAATCAAGAAAGCCTGGGAAAAGAAAAGGTCAAGACATTCAAAGAAAAACCAATGCAGTGTTAACAATGACAACAAAAAATAAGTCATGTATCCTCTAGGAGTCAACTTACCAACAAGTTATTCACCACCTCCCTCTGATGCTGATAAGGCCAAATTATTGCCTTTATTTTGTATAACTTTAAATACTATTCTAATTTCTATCAAGACATTTGTGAACCTAGCCAGTTAAAACTTGTGATAAAGTCCAATTAGAACTAATAAACCATGGGTAGATATTTGTGATATATTTTTCCAATATTATACATATAGTGTAGTATTTCATATAACCATCAGAATATATGTTCTAATATCTAGATTTAATTTGATTAAGCTTGTTGTGTGAATATTTCTGCATCATAACTAACTTGACAGGAAAGGAAGCGACTAGAGAGTGGTTGACAACATTCAAGGAAGAATGTTCCTGCAGCATCTGCAAGAATAGTTATAATGAATGTTCTAGGTTGAAAGTATAGGTTTAAGTAGAGTTTACAATTTCTAGCATTTATTTCAGTAAGGAGATAAATGTATTCTTTTCCTGTAGCACTAGTGTAGGTTTCTTTTATGCATTTTTACCTTCCTGCAGCATAAGTAGAATGATTCCTTAAGGAACCTAGTGCACATATCGTGCTCCCCATTTCAAGTATACGTCCCTGGGTTGACAAGTTAAATGCACCTCATAATGGGATTATTCCACACCTATTGTGAGGCAGTTCATTTTTGGTGCCGTTTTCGGGAATGGTGTCAAGCTAGGAATATTTTTGAGTCATTTTTTCATTCCTAGTTAGTTTTTAGATTTGTATCCCTAAAAATTGCTTCACAAGCATGCAGAATTCAATTGCATGCATCAAAGAGAAAGGCAACGAGATGAATATGGAAGATTTCTCCCAGCAGAGTCTACTAATTTGAATGAGGAAGTTGAAGAAGTTGAGTTACCTTTTCAAGATGCAAGTCCTAACTTTCCTACAACATCTTCCTCCAGAGAAGAACCATTTGATATAAGTAGTTTTCGGCCTTTTGTTGAAGTCTTGGCCAGCTTTCTAGATAATTATGGCCCAAATCCACCTATTGTTAACAATCCAGTAGCTAATTCTCCTTTCTAGTAGCAACACCATAATCAAATACCCCTAGTAATGGCACACCCTATTTTTCCATTTCCTCTCCCGAGCCTTATAAACAATGCTAATCTCAAAAATATACCTATAGCTTCTCTTCCAAAGTTTTATGGTCTTATAACGGAGGATCTTGACACTTTCTTGTTTGAGTTTGACATACTCTCTAAAAGCTTCGACTATAATACTGATGCCCATAAGCTCAAGTTATTTCCTACAACACTAAAAGAATCAGCCTTACGATGGTTCATGGGCTTAGGAGCCAATGCATCAGGTACCTGGGATGAGATGCAGACATTGTTTCTACAGAAATACAAAGATTATTGCAAGGGGAGTGACCCAAAAGGAGATTATATCTTCAAGATATCTCAAAAGGAAGATGAAACATTGGAGGATTATGTTTCACATTTCTTATACACAATGTAGAATAACCCCCAACATGTACTGGCAAAAGATTCACGGAAACTAGTCTTCTTAAGAGGGGTAAATGACAATTTTCTAGAAGCATTAGACTTGATGGCTGGTGGAGGCATATCTCAATCCTCTTGGGATGACGTTAAGAAAATCTGTCTCAACTACTCAAGGTCAATTGTTAAGAAAGGCAGAGGATACCGGCCCACAATCACAAAAGGGATTGGTTCAGGCGTTTCAAAGCTGGAGATATCTAATTTTCTCATGGATTTCAAGCAAGATATTATAAATGATGTAGCTACACATCTTGACACAATGAATGCCAAGAAGAAGCATGCAGAAGCTGAATCACAATTGGCTGAGTACTGTCCACACTGCCATAAACAAGAGAAAGACTGTGGATGTATGCTGGTAGCAAACCTGGAAAATCAACATTTACCAACTGAATACATGAAGATAGATGGAGACAATGATCAAGTGTTCTTCATTGCTCAATGTTGACCATGGGCTTCACGACAAGGTATGCCACAAGATCCTCTACAATTTTCAAATTCTAACAATAATCAATGGCAAAACCAAAGTTATCAGAACACTTCTCAGTACTCTAAACCCCAGTGGCCTAACCAACAAAATAACTAGTGGCCTAACCAGAAAAATAACCAGTGGCCTAATTAGCAGAATCAATGGCAACCACAACAAGGAAATTGGTAGCAAACTAATCAATGGAGGGGGCCTCTACAATGGCCTAACCAAAATTTTGGTGGTCCACAATTACCACCTCCAGTGAAACCACCTGCAATAATGCCACCTCCTGCAGTAAGTAATGCTAATCCAAAGCCAACCTAATTTCTTTCTCAACCTCAGCCAAATCCAAACAACAAATAGCAGTAGTAGCAAATGTACACTAATGACACTTAGCAGTGCCCTAATTATTCACTAGAGATAGCTCATATCCATTTGAGGTCTGGTACTACTCTGCCTACACCTGAATATCCTATTATCATGGAAGTTGCAGACACTCCTGCAACGCTACTTCCAGAAGCCACACTGCCAAACACTAGCCAGACAACTAATATACCCAGCAGAACTACTGTCCACACTCTAATAAATCCACCCTTTCCACATAGGCTAAACAAGGAAAAACCTATACCTCAAGAAGAAGAAACTTTTGATATTATTGAGCAGTTGAAAAATATGAACATCCAAATCCCTCTGTTCCAAGCTATCAAAGATATACCTCTTTATGGAAAGGCTATTAAGGAAGCATGCCTTAAGAAGCCATGATGAAAGAAGAAAGACCCTCAAACACTCCATGTTGTAGGAGGATTAGTGGATATCATGTTAGGAAAGGTGGTAATACCAAAGTATTCAGATCCTGGTAGCCCAGTAGTCAACCTGATAATTAATGGACAGACTGTGAAAAATGCTTTAGTTGATTTGGGAGCAATAATAAATGTGATGACTAAGGATACAATGCATAGGCTAAGCATAGAAGGCTTAAGAACAAAACCCACAGTGTTACAACTTGCTGATAGTTCAATTGGTACTCCAGATGGTCTCATAGAAGATGTGGTAGTTACCTTAGATTCATGGGAGTATCCTACTGATTTTCTTATCCTATCTCCTAAAGTAAACTTTGCTATCTATCTTGTAATCTTGGGAAGACCCTGGCTAGCCACCATCAATTAAAAATTAATTACAAATCAAGTAGTATGACAATTTCAAATGGTCAAGCCATAAGGAAGCTAGCCTTATATCCACCTACCCAACCCCAGCCAAACTTCGGAGAACCTATTTGGCCAGACTTAGGGAATGAAGAGGAAGAGATAAATTTGGTAGCCCAGCTCATGATGTTGCATAGGAAATATTTTCTAAAGATGCAAGAGGAAGATGATGTGATACGGAGCATTCTTACTAATGAAGGTGTTGTGGCTAAAGATGTTTTAGAGAGTTTTATTTTACAACTATGTACCTATGAGGACTGTGCGTTTCCAGCAACCCCTGAGATAATTGATCAATTACTGACAAGTGAAATAGCTAGAAGACCAGTGCCTGAAGTGTTAATGGCAGAGCTAACAATAATAGTGGAAATTTACCTTGGTCATAGCCTCCATGTAAACAACAAGTTGTCCCAATCATAGTTGGTATTGTTAACCGACCTCCTCAGCCAACATAAAAAAGTCTTTGCATGGGATTATGGGGATATGGAAGGACTAAACCCTAAACTCTACATCCATAGAATTTATATCAGTGATGGAAGCTTGCCACTTCATCAACCTTAGAGGAGAATAAATCTTGCACTGAGAGAAATAGTCAAAATTGAGTTGCAGAAGTTGTTGGATGCTGGATTCATCTATCCAATCTCTGATTGCAAGTGGGTATCACCATTGGTCATTGTACCTAAGAAAGGAGGTAAGTGGTAGATATGTGTGGATTACAGGGAATTAAATAATGCCACAAAGAAGGATCACTTTCCTTTACC
Organism: Thuja plicata; assembly: GCA_018584345.1. Taxonomy (NCBI): domain Eukaryota; kingdom Viridiplantae; phylum Streptophyta; class Pinopsida; order Cupressales; family Cupressaceae; genus Thuja; species Thuja plicata. Next base: position 1,036,364 of record MU225839.1, read on the forward strand.
TTTTATTGACTAGGTCTTGGATAATTTGGCTAGAAAGAAATACTTCTCCTTTCTAGATGGATATAGTGGTTACAATCAAATAAGCATTGCCCCCGAAGATTAGGAGAAGACCACATTCACATGCCCTTGGGGCACACATACTTATTTAGTGTTACCATATTTCTTATACAATGCACCTGCCACCTTTCAAAGAGCTGTGATCAGCATCTTTGCTGATATATCACATGATTGCATAGAAATTTACATGGACAACTTCACTACATTCGGTGTCACATTTGAGGAATCCCTGAAGAACTTGGAGAAGGTACTAATCAGATGTGAGGAACACAACTTGTCTATCAATAGTGAAAAGTGCTTTATGATGATGCAAGAAGGCATGGTGTTGGGACATTTTATCTCCAAAGCTGGAATCCAGGTAGACCCTGCGAAGATAGAGGTAATTCTCACACTCCCTATTCCTACTTAGAAAAAAGATGTCAGATCTTTCCTAGGTCATGCTGGCTATTATAGGAGGTTTATCCAGAACTTTAGTCAAATAGCTAGTCCTTTGTACACCTTACTTACCAAAGAAGCTGAATTTTCCTGGACAAAAGAATGTGATGAATCCTTCCTGCAGCTCAAGTCACTTTTGACAACTACACTAGTACTTAGGGGTCCTAACTGGACTTTTCCATTTCACATACATACAGATGCTTCAGACTATGCCGTAGGTGCTGTCTTAGGAAAAAAGTCTAAAAACCTTGAAAATACAATCTATTATATCAGTAAGAGTCTACATGGACCAGAGTTAAACTATACAGTGACTAAGAAAGAGTTGCTAGCAGTAGTTTATGATCTGAACAAATTCCACCATTTTGTAATTGGGTATCCTATCTTTGTTCATACTAACCATGAAACAATTAAGTATCTCATGAACAAACTTGCCATCATAGGTAGGTTAGCAAGATGGCTTCTTCTTTTGCAATAATTTGATATAATAATCATTGACAAGCCAGGGAAAGCAAACGTGGTAGTTGATAATCTATCCAGAATTCATCATGTTCAAGAGGATACTACTTTATTAGATGATGCATTTCCAGATGAACATTTATTTCATATTGCTGTACAAAATCCATGGTATGCTGATATAGCTAATTATCTAGTAGCTAACAAAATGCCCACACATTTCTCTTATAAGGATACAAAGCTGCTTGTAGAGAAAAGCTTCCATTTCTCTTGGATTGATAGCACATTATTTTACACTGGACCTGACCAAGTCATGAGGAGATGTGTGTGAGAAGATGAGACATATGACATTCTACATGCATTTCATAATGAACCATGTGGAGGACACTTTATAGCTAAAAGAACAGCACAAAAGATTTTAACAACTGGCTACTACTGGCCTACACTTCACAAAGATGTAGCCAGTTATATAAGGAAGTGTGACAAATGTCAAAGAATGGGCTGACCAACAAGATCAGATGAAATGCCCTTAAACCCACAGGTGGTGGTAACACCATTTGATAAATGGGGCATGGACTTTATTTGTCTAATAGACCCTCCATCCAATGGGAAGTCATACATTTTAGTGTGCATAGATTACCTGACCAAATGGGTCAAAGTAAGAGAAATGAAGCATGCCAGAGATCATAAAGTTGCTGAATTTCTGTATGAAGAAATTTTTACTAGATATGGCGTGCCAAGACAACTTGTTACTGATCAAGGTACTCAATTCACTTCCAATTTGATAACAAATCTCATGAAGAAATATAATATCAGACATCGGAAGTCAAGCCCCTATCACCCTCAAGCCAATGGACAAGTAGAAGTTACAAATCGGAAAATAGAAGCAATCTTAACAAAGACAGTTCATTTGCATCGCCGAGATTGGAGCAACAGACTATCAGAAGCTATCTGGGCATATAGAACAACATGGAAGACCACCACAGGGTTCTCTCTGTTCGAACTATTATATGGTAAAGCAGTAATGCTACCAATTGAATTCGAACACAAGACATTAAGAATAACACTGGAGCTAAATATTGATCTTCCTACAGCATAGAGAGCGCTTATTGCATCTCAATTCTTTGGATGAAATTCGCAAGTCTACCCTGCAACGTACATAAATTATCCAAAAGAAAAGGAAATAGTGGCACGACTCCCATATTAAAAGTAAGCACTTCCAGATTGGAGATTGGGCATTTTTGTATGATTCCAGATTCCAAGAAATACCAGGTAAGATGCACACATGATGGCTGGGTCCATATGAAATAAGCCATGTATTTACAAATGGAGCAGTCCAGTTGACCACAATTGACCCAGTACACTGCAAGCTATTAGTCAATGTACATCGACTAAATTTGTATCACTAGCCATAGACGAAAGAAGACTTCCTACAGCAATTTTACCAGCTAGTTTTAAAGGATCAATAGGTAACACTTCCTATAGAAGAGGGTGCCAACCTTCTTCCTACAGCTCTTCAATAAGAATTCCTTTGAAGCATAACTATAATAAAAACTTTATGTTTACATAAAGTCCAAATTCTCCATTCACTTTCTACATTCTTCTTTTTCAACCCATTTCATTTCTTAATCTTCCATCCACCCACCTCCCACGTCATCATATTTCTATGCTTTCAATAAAGAGATCGCACACTGATGCATGCCGAACACCAACGCTATCATTCCACTCTCACCAACCTTTCCTGGCACATGCGATGATCAATTAACAAGTATGAGATTTTCAAATTTATTTCCATTTTTAGCGCATAGATTTCATTGGTTATATCTAATACTGCCCTAAATATATCATTGTGGCTTGAAGCCAGTTCTGTACCTCCTACTGAGTTTGACAAGTGAGGACACTTGTCAAAGTTTTGTAGGGGGTAGGGAAGTGTACTCATTCCTAAATGTCATTTCTATTTACTCATTAAGATCCTCAAATCTGTACTTTGGCCTTGTCTTAATTAAAATCTAGTTGCCGCATCACACAAGTGTCAAGTGTCATACCTTTATTCCTAAATAAACCCCTAATTTTCAGACTAGATGTGACCCATAATTAAAATCATGAGATAAAATCTCGCGTGAATATCTATAATTCATTTTGTTCATACTGAGAATACCAGAAGAATGTGAAAAGGGTTCATGGTTTTACAAGAGGTAGTCTGAAATTCAAAAGAGAAGAAGGTAATTGTCAAGAATAGAGTAGAGGTTGAATTTGGTAAGCACAAATGGGAGGCCAATTACAGCGACATGAACCAGTAGTTCATGGTATTTTACTTTTTGATGTCGAGGCAGTAAGAAGATTTAATGCCTGCAGATGACTAGGATATTTCTTAAAATTGACAGAGTTTGATGAGGAAGCAACAACAGAATTTGCAAACACATTTGATGAAGGCCAAGCAATGGTATGGGGGTTGAAATTCATTGCAACAGAGGAGTGAATAGTGGAAGTAACCGGTTTTCCAGTAGCAGGGGAACACTACCCCAATGCACATGATGCCAGGTTAGCTAGGGCCCAGTTTACCCTACCAGGTGACCCTCCACTGGAAATCACTAAACAAGGCTGCAAAAGAATGTCCATTCCTCCACCATATCATTAGTTGGCCACACACATTATTAGGTATTTCACCTGTGAAGGAATATTTTCTAATTTACATGCACATCATTTTAAGCTACTTAGTTATGTACAACATAATATCCCAATTAATGCCCCCAATTTCTTGTTTAATATGTTGTGCATTAGTGCCGAAGAAACCCAGAAAGAAAATGACAATTATATTACTCACCATGCCCTAATTAAATTACTCATATAAAGATCTCTTAGGGATGTCTCCCCTATGGCATGGGTAGAGTTTGTCCATCATAAAACCCTGCAGCCTCAAATTGCCCCTAATGTGCAAATTAGCCAAGATAATGCAGTTCCCCTTGACCCAGTTGCCGAGCAAAGTACCCAAGGGGCAGAAACCAAAAAATTACAAGAAAATGTGCCTTTACTTTCTCACATGAGAAATATACCTACTTCCACCTGAACAAAAGGAAAATAGAAGTTAGTGGGAGAAACTTCGGTTCCTGCAGTTGAGCCATGAAACCCTCAAGTCTCGAGAGGGAAGAAAATGAAGTCAGTTCCTACAGCCACTACTCCTGCAGCAGAGAAAAAAAAAAGGGTTAGTAAGAAAAAGGCTATATAGGTTGAGGAAATCCCTATAAGAAGGAGCTCTAGGATGAAAGGGTAGATTCCTAAAGTACCCACCGAAAGCCAATTCACTTCCCCCAAACAATTTGAGGAGGAAACTCCTATTCATATTGTTTTGAATGATTCTCCCAGCCAGTTTGAGATTCCAGACATTCCTCAAAATTTGGATGAGGAGTGTGAAGGTGAGCCAAATGTATGTCAAAATGACCCAGAATTTAGTCATCAGGATGTTCCAACCCGTGAAAAAGAAACCCCTATAACTCACTAGCTAGCTTGCACAAGAAACGCCCTAGTTTCCTATAAGAGAATTTGGTTAATAAATTTCTTAGAGCAGTTATGGAGGGAACAAAGGAGGAAGAATAACCAGGATGAAAATAGTGGTCTGATTACTCTATAAATGCTTCTCTTTTTGTTATATAATAAGCATGTGTTGACAACCACTCTATGGGGTGAAGAGAAAAAGAAATTGCAGAAAGTAATAGGAGAACAAGGAGAGGAAATTACATAATTAAAAGATCAGTTGGCAAGATAGAAACAGAGAATGGAACATTCCCTTAAGCTGACTGACCAAATAATTTCTTGTAGACTACCACCTAGGGTCTATACCATCTATCTAAAATAACAATTCCTCCTATTCTAGTTGATGATGACCCTCAAAGATGTAAATGCAGAGTTCAAATCATCCCAGGAATTCTATGGTTTATACCAGACCCTTCCATCTTGGCAACAAAACTTACTTTGTGAGTTGTATGTGCATAATTTCATCATCCCTACAGAGACTGAATGGAACCCCCTACTTTACATAGGGGATATACACCTAAGGGCCCTAATGTCTTGGATGCACAATGAGGCTAACTTTGATAGACAATTGGAGAATTACAAAGAACTTGAGAAAATAGAACCCTTTCCATTAAGAGAAGAAAGCAGTCAACCAAAAGTGTTCCTAAGGGATTGGTTCAAACTAACATATGGGAATATTAAAAAGGAAATAAGAGATAAAAATTTTAAGCTCAAAATAGATGTGTATGTAGAATATGACAACATGTCTTATTTTTTCTTACAAAGAGCCTTAACTAGTGCCAGAAGTAGATGGGGTAGATTATTAGAGGCATTCAAAAGGTTAGAACCACACAACCCCATTAACCTTGAAGTAGCCATACACCGGGCACCAAAATACATGAAGTTGGGTAGGCAAATCAGGTAGGAGCTCTGGTGTCCACTCACAATGCAGCCGCCCATACTCCTTTGGCCCTTGTACGACATCAATACTGCCAGGCTTGATAGGCTGTAGGAGGATCACAAAAGGGAAGTTTGGGAAAGAACAAGAGGATTCTACTACTCCTTCAAGAGCCAGAGGCGAGGAAGAACTGTAGTTGGTGACTTTAGGTCAATTGCCTGAAGATGCAATGCTTGAGGACAAGCATTTGATTAACCAAGGGGTAGATGATAAGGCCAAATTATTGCCTTTATTTTGTATAACTTTAAATACTCTATTCTAATTTCTGTCAAGACATTTGTGAACCTAGCCAGTTAAAACTTGTGATAAAGTCCAGTTAGAACTGATAAACTATGGGCAGATATTTGTGATATATTTTGCCAATATTATACATATAGTGCAGTATTTCATATAACCATCAGAATATATGTTCTAATATCTAGCTTTAATTTGATTAAGCTTTTTGCATTAATATTTATGCATCACAACTAACTTGGCAGGAAAGGAAGCGGCTGGAGAGTGGTCGACAACTTTCAAGGAAGACTGTTGAGGACCAGCTACGACAGAGTGATCATCACAGCACTAGGAAACATGGCTACTACAATGGAGGAGCCATTATTCTAGGATGTGGGGATTTAGTGTTGCTATATTCCCTCTACACTTTATTATGTTGAACTGGTCGCTCAAGCTTTATTACCCACATCGCGGGTTGTTGCATTTCCATCTTCTTCTCTGGCATGTTTTCAACAAGATAGTTTCTTTTCTATTTTGTAATAAGTGTTCGATCCTCTATTTATAGGGATTGGACTGATAGTTTGAAGTAAGAGGGAGGAGAGTTAGAGAAAGAAATTTTTTGAAAGAAACTGTTATATCTTACAGCAAGCCATTTTAAGTTTCATGTATTGTTTTTATGTAATGAGTTTTTGAAATACAATGAAGTAATTCTTGGTTTACGTTCTGTGTTAATAGATTATCAGAAAAAAACCAAGGGGGCCCACTTGGGAGGTGGAATAGGTTATAATAGAATATATTTCCTTCCAAAATTTCTATCATTTCTAGTATTTCAAATGGAAGTTACAATTTCTTCCTGCAGCATTGTACCTTGTGAATGTTCCTGCAGCATCTGCAAGAATAGTTATAATGGATGTTCTAGGTTGAAAGTATAGGTTTAAGTAGAGTTTGCAAATTCTAACATACATTATAGTAAGGAGGTAAATGTATTATTTTCTTGTAGCACTAGTGTAGGTTTCTTTTATGCATTTTTACCTTCCTGCAGCATAAGAAGAATGACTCCTTAAGGAACCTAGTGCACATATCATGCTGACCATTTCAAGTATACATCCCTGGGTTGACAAGTTAAATGTACCTCATAATAGGATTATTCCACACCTATTATGAGGCGGTTTAGAAGCTAGGTGTGAAGCCAGTCAAACAGAAGGTAAGAAAAATGCATCCCCAAATAGTTCTACTGGTAAAAGAAGAACTAAAGAAGTTATTGGATGCTAGTTTTATCAGACCTATAGATTATGTAAATTGGATTTCCAATCTGGTTCCTATCAACAAGCACACTAGGGACATATATATATGCATCAATTTCTGTGATCTAAATAAGGCATGACCTAAAGATGATTTTCCTCTACCTAACATTGACATCATTTTTGAAATGATTGCAGGCTACGAGATGTTGTCACCGATGGATGGCTTCTCTGGTTACAACCAAATTTGGATTTCTCTTGAATATCAACCCAAGACATCTTTCACATGTCCTTTGGGAACCTATTTTTGGAATGTCATACCCTTCGGCCTCAAGAATACCAGAGAAACTTACCAATGGGAAATGACCACAATCTTCCATGAATTTATGCACATCTTGATGGAAGATTATGTTGATGACCTCCTCTACAAATCTACAACTAGGAAATATCATTTGAGTATTCTATCCAAAATATTTGAAAGAATGGAAGGACATAAGCTTCGCTTAAATCCAAAAAAGTATGTTTTTGGAGTTGTTTCTATAAAAATCATAGACTATATCATCTCTCAATGAGGTATTAAAGTGGAAGCTAAGAAGTCTACAAGGGAAACTACAGTCTATCTGCCGGTTCATTACACAACTTACAGATAAATGCCAGTCATTTCAAAATCTTCTTCATAAAGGTGTGACTTTTCATTCGAATGAAAAATGTGAGCACTCGTTCAAATAATTGAAAGATTATCTATCACATCCTCAAATCTTAATGCCTCCCATTCCAATAAATCCATTCATCCTATATATTTCTGCTACAGAAAATGCATTGGCTTCTCTTCTTGCACAACATGATGAATAAGGAAGAGAAAGAGCTATTTATTACATTAGAATAACACTGGCTGGATATGAATTAAACTACTCACTCATTGAATGAGCCTGTCTTTCTATGGTTTTTGCAAAACAAAAGTTAAGACATTACATGCTACACCAAAAAACCATGCTCATGTCTTGAATTGATCCATTGAAGTATCTTTTAGGCAAAGCATCTCTCACGGGTCGCCTAGCCAAATGGGTCATGCTCCTAAGTGAGTTTGACATAGAGTATGTAGGCAGAAAAGCAATAAAAGGCCAGGTGATAGCAGATCAGCTTGCAGAAGCACCAGTTCCAGATGATCACCCCTTGCTTTTAGAATTTCTAGATGAGTCCATTTTTGCATTCACTAACTCTAACGAATGACAAATCTATTTTGATGGCTCACACACTAGGCATGGATTGAGGATAGGCATCATGTTTGTTACCCCACAAGGCAATGTCTTACCCAAATCTTACAAGATCACATTTGCATGCACCAACAACATTGTCAGATATGAAGCACTGGTCACTAGACTCAAAATTTCTATTCAATGGAAAATCTAGCACCTCAAGGTGCATGGTGATTCTCAATTAGTCATCCGACAGGTTACTGATGACTATGAAACCAAAGATGAAAAGTTGGTACCTTACAAATAGTTGGCTAAGTTTCTCAAGGAGCAATTTGTCACAATCAGTTTACACCAACTTCCTTAGGTACATAAAAAAATAGGCAGATGCTATGGCCACTATTGCATCTATGATTGACATTCCGAATAATGAAGAGAGATGTGAATTTCTCATTGAGTAGCTATTGCTTCGTACATTTAAAATTACACAATCTAAGCTCATGTGTGATATTGTTGGTCCTGATTCCCCTTGGTACCAAGATATTTACAATTACCTACACGACCATATCTTACCCCCTTCCCTATCCCAGAACAAATGCCAAGCTCTTATCTGTCAACCCTCTCGTTATGTCATCATCAGTGATACTCTGTATAGGAGAGCCTATGACTTAACCCTCCTCAGATGCCTCGATTCATGAGAGGCTGAGACTACTTTACATGAGGTCCATGATGGTATTTGTGGTGGAAATTTTAATTGTTTGATTCTTGCCAAGAAGCTGGTCTGAGTAGGATATTATTGGCCCACCATGGAGAAAGATGTACATAAGTTCACTAAGAAATGTTATAAATGCCACATTCATGGTAATTTGATTCATTCTTTGACACAGGATCTACAACCAATGGTTTCTCCATGGCCCTTTTCTCAATGGGCATTTGATCTTGTAGGGAATATTACACCCCTATCTTCTGATGGCCACAAGTATATCATCACATCCACTGAGTACTTTACCAAATGGGTGGAAGTTACCCCTATGACATACATAACCAACAAGAAAATTTCTAGATTCATCCTGAATTATATCATTTGCTACTACGGAGTTCCTCTGCAATTATTACTGATCATGGTAGCCCATTCCAGAACAAAGATGTTACAAAGCTTTGTGAGAAATTCAAAATCCATCATGGATTTTATAGTATCTGCTATCCAAAAGGAAATGGAAAAGTAGAGGCATCTAACAAAACAATCATTAAGATCCTTCAAAAGACTATCAATGATGCTGGTCGCAAATGACATCTACAACTAAATCCAGCTCTATGGGCCTATAGAACTAGCATTCGCACCCCCACTGGTGCTACTCCATACTCTCTAGTCTATGGCACTGAGGCCATATTACCTCTTGAGGTTATAATTACTTCACTAAGAGTATCCTTACAAGGCATTGTTGATGATGAGAAGTACTGAGTTTCTAGATTGCATGAGCTCGAAATACTAGATGAGCGAAGATAAACCGTCTTAGTCCACCTGCAAGCCTATCAAAACTATCTTAAATGGAGATATAACAAGAACGTCCAAACTTTCCATTTTGAGATTAGAGACTTGATTCTAAAGATAAATTACAAAACCCAGCCACACAGAGAAAAGGCTGGGAAATTTGAACGAAATTGGGAAGGCCCTTATATAGTCACAACAGCATATGGGTCTAGAGTGTATCAAATTGCAACACCAGAGGGAAAACCATTGTCTGAAGTGCTAAAAAACATGCACCTCTATAAGTATTATGCGTGATCTTGAAAAAATTACAAAAAATTATGAAAAAAGTACAAAAACATTGCAAAAATTTCTAAAAAAATAGCAAAAAAATCAAAAAATCAAAAAAGAAAAAAAGAGAAAAAATGGTTGCTTTGATGAAAACCTGGTAAATAGGCATCTTGGCATGAAAAAATAAAAATCAAGAGAAAAATCCCATCCACAAGTGAAAACCTGGCAAAGAGGCGCTTTGGGCAAGTACTATGGTGAAAACCTGGCAAACAGGTGCCACACGTAGTAAGTTGTTGCTCCAATGTATATCATGATTCCACTTGGTATCTTGATGTCCTTTCCTGATCACATATTTCACTTTGCATCGACCCTAGTACCCCTTTATGGCCTGTAACTAGTTGATCTCTTTTATCTTACCCTTGGTACACCCAGTCTGTCTGTCTCTTTGGCCTCTGTACATAGTCTCTCTTTTGTCTGGGGGCAGATTCCTAGCACTGAGCATCTTTGAATTAGAATTTGAACTTGGGGCAAGACCTTGAATGTGGTTTATCCATGAGGTTTCTTGACTATCAAATTAGAGATAACAAATTGTAAATATCTTAATGACCTGAAAAAATCCTAAAAATCCAAATAAGCAGCTCAAAAATTCCAAAAAAAAATCAAACAATGTCCTGAAAAAATTGCTTAAAAATCAAATAATGTCCTGAAATTTTTTCTAAAAATCAAATATGATGCTGACAAATCCTAAAAATCATAAAAAGTCCTGAAAAAAGATCATCACAAAAAATTCAAATATATCTCAAAAATCTTAAAAATTGTAAAATCTCTTCAAAAATCTGCAATAAACTTGTACATACTTGTCATTTTTTTTTTTTGTGAATCGAACATCATGTTTGCAGACATCCTGAGCATATGCATCCTTCTGTGCTTAAAAAAATCATGTTCTCACAAATGTGATCTGAACCATTGTGACTCAACATTCAAACTATTTGGACCTGTTCCATCTTTCGATCTTTACTATCAATCGATCTATATCCAATTTATCAATCAATTATCAAATCAGCCAATTTGCAATCTAAGCTATCAATCAACAAACATTTAATGCAAGTAAAAAAAGATTAGAATGGTTTTTGGCTCACATTATTTCAGTGAGTGTTTTATCTTTTATTGATTTTCTTTTTTGATCATGTTCCTATGCTACTCGATGATATTATTAGAACTTATGAGAGTAGCCGGGATGGTTCATGACCAGTTTTTGCTTTATTTTTCTACTTGTTTGATGATCTCATTAAATTATGGGGTATGTATGCTATATGTTTTGGGATGGAGAAGATCATCCTCTTTCTTCATCATGTTTGTTTGCGCAAAAGGATGACTTTCTCACTCTGGCTTGTGTGCCACAATGTGTCACATCCACTTTTGCAATATCAAAATAAGCTCTTATAACAAAATTGCACTTTTGAAAGACAAAATCATTCTATCTTACTAACATTTCTTCATCTAATTTCCACTTTCCTGCTAATACTTCTTCAGTCAATCCTCACAGTCATCTTGGTCTAGTACTCTGGTATATCAAAAATAGGCGCATCCTGCATACATGCATTCATAAAAGGGAAAAACAAAGAAAACATGTGAATTTTGCATTCATTCAGGAATGAGAAAAAAAATCCAAGCATACATTTACATCTTGCATTCATAGATTTTAAAAATAAAAAGACAAAAATAATGCTTACATCCATAACATATATTATTGCGTAACAAAGGACATATATTACAATATATAAGCATCATCACATAACAAGAAAGTAAAAGCATATACATAACCATCAATCATTTGCATCATAAAGTAGTTGCATATCATATATATATATGTGTGTGTGTGTGTGTGTGTCTCAAAAAAAGTATAAGAGTACAAATATCAAGGTGTCTATATACACTGAGGCCCGTAGGCTCATAATTTATCACATGTCTATCAAAAGTGTCCCTCGACTAGAGAGAACCTCCTATCAACCCCTTCTCTCTTGGTCCTCCTGATCCCTATCTTGTCTGGAAGATGAGGCTCCCCTTGTCTGATGCCTTATTTGTCCTGATCTAGGTGCCCCCCTCCATCCCAGCACTCCCCTACTGCTCTGTGTCCTATGGGAGTGCAATTTGTTGGATGATGCTCTGTAACTTGGTACCCACTAATTTTGTGGCACATCTTTCTCATACATCACTCGCTAGTACCTCTTCTCCTCCCGGGCATCCCCTAGCATCCCTAAAATATCACACACACCTACATCTCTAATGATACTGATGAACTGGCATGACTCCTCCTCATCCCTTTGTGCTCTGGCCATCACTGCATCCCTCTATGCTATCAATCTGTCCACCTATGCTGCAAGTGATCCTCGCTCTATAGCCCATGCAGCTCTATCAGCATCTCTCTCAAGTGTTAATCAGTCTATCTGGCTTGTAAGCTTGATAATGCACTGTCTCTGATCCTCAAACCTGTCATCAGGACCCAGTATGTCTTCCTCATGTAGCGGATCATCCCTTTCCTCATCCATCTATATCAACATGTCATTGAGATCCCTGTCAGCATCATCCCCATCCTCCTCATCCTCCTCATCATCTAACTCCTCCCCATCCTCCTCATCATTTGACTCATCCTCCCCCTCATCCTCATCCTCCTCCTTGGTGTTCTCATCCTTGGGAATCTACACTCTCGATACTGCCACCTTTGGATCTGTTAGAGGAATAGGCATGTGCTCAGTGAACCATCTATCATACTCCTTTGTACTCCCTGGATGTGTAATATCTGAACCTACTCCCCACTGTCTCGGCCATAACTACTCAAACTCTACATATGCCACCTGAGGCCTGAGCGCTACACCCATGTCCTAACCTCGACCCTGGATCGAGCAAACAATGTTGTACCTATTAGTACTCCATGTCTCTCTCCAAACTATCTGTGAACTCTCTCTAGAAGATGAATCTCGATGACCATATGACCCATGATAAACCTACCAATGAGGTATCTCTCATTTTGGCAGTATGGTAGGTGCTCCCTATCATCATCCCATCTGGGGCAATCTCTATATGGTCGCAATGTAAAATCTTTGAGCAGATCTATCTCATGCTGGAAATGCAATGTGTATCCCAATAGCCCCTGTGCAAGTGCCCCCTGATAACAATATACATATAGAATATCTCTATGTACAACTCTCTGAGAAATGGGATAGAAAACAACTATGTGCTCATATGTGCACACCTGTAGTAGTGTGATCCCACTACTAATCGATAATCCTCCCCTGCACGCCAACTGATGGAGCTGATAGTATGTCATCACCAGCATACATGGACCCCATGCAAACACTATCCCATCCATGATCATGTACTCGAGGACCCTCCCTCATCCAATAGGGAATCCATGGCCTTGTCTGTCAAGCACTAATAGACACACGATCACCCCACATATAACTGCAATCAACCTGTCATCTTGTCTCATGACCGTCTTTCATCGGATCTCATAGTCCTAGATATCAAGGTCATCGTCATCACTATCGAACAATCTATGTAATTCTATTTCCCTGTCGAGGGGTCATACTCTACTGACTCCCCATAGATGGGAATCCTAAGGATGTGCCACACATCCTCCAATGTCACTATAGCCTCACATGTCGGCAAGTGGAATGAGCTCATCTCTAAGTGCCACCTCTCTACCAATGCTATGATCAAACCTTGATTTACCCTAATCTTGGGTATGTAAGTGATGTAATGTAGTCCTAACAAGGCTAGGATCTGACTCTCATGATTGCTCAATTGATGTCAGATGTCCAGACACGCTGGCCTGCTCTCCCATGTCTGTGGAACTAAAAGCTCCTCCTACGATCACCATGCAACTTTGGAAAACTTTCTTTACTTTCTATTCTTTGTTGACCAACCTAGGACCTATTTTGACCAACTTTGACCTAAATTTAACCTTATCCTAGGGTCATGACCTATTTAGGGAATTTTAGGGTGGTTTAGGACCCCCCAAAACCTGATTTTGGGCATTTGTAGACACTCCTAACCATCTGCATAGATTGGCTTACCACCTGCATAGATTGGCTTACCACCTGCGGAGGTAGTGCAGGTGGTCATCCCACCTACGCTTATTGTGTAGGTGGGCATGTGACCTACATAGGTGGCATGTGTGGACCCCCTATGAGCCCCATTTGACCCTATTTTGACCTCTAAACCACCTATAAATGCGTGAAAACCTAGAAATCACTAAGGGGCTTAGATGTACTCACCTTGGGTCCTGCGTCGTCCAACCATTGATAGCTATGCACTTGTTCCTCAAACTGATTCTCTATTGGCACTCGATCCATGCTCCTTGCTCCAGAGCTCAATTCTTCCAAATGTGAGAGTGAAAATGAGCTCCAAAACCCTCTCCAAGCCATTTTATAGCCTCTTGGTTTCCTAGATGGACGTGCAACCCTTGCATTTTGTGTTGGTCACGATGCTTTTTTCACTCTGTGCCTCATATCTTTTGTGTTTGACCTCCAATTTTCAATCCGATCATTGTTGTGGATCCATCTCATCATTGTCAAGAAATCGACCTATCATTTGCATTTTTCAGATGATTTCTTGAGGGGACACCTATGTATCCCACTATTGATGACATTAATTTTTCCATTAGTACACTTAGTGAAAAACATTGACAGAGATCACCGGTGGACTATAGAGATTACCGGTGGACTACAGAGATTGCTGGTAGACTACAAAGATTACTAGCAGACTACAAGTATTACCGACGAATAATGAGCATACCTAATAGTACACAAAGGTCATGAAAAATGCTAAGTATGGAATTGACAAGCATCACTGGCGACTACAAGCATCATCGGTGACACAATTTTGAGAACATAACTGACAGAATAGAATAGGCATACCCAATGACCAGTTCAAGAAAGGAGCACCGACGACCCAGAAAACTGACAGTCAATTAGAGAACCCGCAAATTATGGATCTAAGTTTCACACGTCAGATAAAGCAATGTAATTCTATTTATAGAGTTTTAATTTGTTTTAAATGATAACTTAAGGGTCAAGAAAGCTTTATGTAAATGTTTTAAAGCATCCTAACAGATCTAAAACATATCTAACTAAAGATCAAGGTCAAGTTGTAAACCTTCGATCTAGAGTTAACTTGCAAAGCGTGAATCAAGATTGAGCCAAAAACTAGTATAAATAGATGTTCAAATCAATTGTGAGTAACAAATTCATTGTTGTTGATAGCCAAAAAGAACATCTAAGGAGCAGAAGGCAGAATTCATGCAAAGTTCAGAAATAGATCATATCAGTTGTCAAGAACACACAAAGGCTACCGACGAGCAGATAAAGGTATTACTAAATCATGGAAGGATGATTAATTATATGTATGAAGCTTTATTGGATCTGTTATCAGCAATTAGAGATTGCATACATCATCCAATCAAAGACTTATGTAGTTGCATTCTAACAAGTGCATCACATCTAAAATCATTTTGTAGAAGGTGGACTTAACAGTTCTTTACAAATCTCTTAACAGAATGCACACTTAACAGTGTTGCTAAAGCTTCAAATGAAGTAGATCTTAACAGGTCTCCATTGTAATACTCCTAATAGGGTAGGTCATCAGAAGTGACCAATTGTAAGCCTTAACCAGCCCCTTCTTATCTGCAAATAGTGAAGTCTTGTGGGTACAATCCCCACAGTAGTTTTTACTTCCTAACAAGAGTTTTCTGTAATATCATATCTTGTGTTATGTGTTATCTATTTTCATGAATGTTTCTGTTATGGTTACATACTAAAAGAACTTATGATATTATTTCATATACATAAAGAAAGATGAACAACTAGATAAGATAATTTACAAATTGATGATTAAGGGTTAATGGGCTAACCAAGAAAAGTTTTAGAGCTACTGATTCACCCCTCCCCTCTCAATACATCATTCCAATATAATTCCAACAATTGGTATCAGAGCTAAGTTTCTTTCTTCAAAAATCTTAAAGAATTGAGAGAAAAGATCAAAGCAATGGAAAATTTTAGACTGGACATGACTATTGAGAATGAGTAGTTACAGATGCAAATAAACTATGAGCATTATAAGGAGGCAAAAATAAAACTGAGAAAATTTCTTGATGAAAGAAAGATTATGGCAACCAGACTAAATGAGAAAGGCTACAAAGAATTGGATATAATAGATTACTTTGAAACAACGGAATCATCAATGAGAAAAGCTTCAGATGCATCAGTTGAAGAAATTAAAAGTCTACAAGAGATAATTCTACATCTAAAAAATCAAATCAAGATGCTGCAAATTGGTCAAGAGACTCAAATGGTGAAAATGATTGATGTCATGAATGATGCAAGAAAAGCTAAAAATGAAAGAACACTAGCCATTGATGATAGGAGGAAAATTACATAGAAGCTACAAGAAAAAGAATCAGATATTCTAAGACTCACTGAGCATCGCCATGAGGTCACTAACTAGATTATTCTTATGATTCAAGAAGCAAATAGATTAAATACAAAACTCATTGAAAGAATACAGATCATAGGTGAGCTAAGAGAAGAGAATGAAAAATTGAAGCATAAAATCAAAGTCCAAAATCAACACAATGAATTGATCAAAAAGGATGAAGATAGCAACAAAAGGATGGATGATTTTCTTGATGGACAAAGAAGAGTCAACAACTACACAAGATTAGGGTACAACAAGAATGGTGAATCTTCTAATCAACCAGATCAGAGGAATGCTTTCACAACCC
>MU225839.1:1053058-1066199 GCA_018584345.1 Thuja plicata
AAGCACAATCTACTTTTACTGGTAATTGTTATAAATGTCAAAAGAAAGGACACAAGGCACATGAGTGCAAATCCAAAGTGACAAATCCAAAGAGAAAAACCTATATGGACAAGTACTATCCTACATGAAAGAAGAATGGGCATACACATAAGGAATGCTGGAAAAATAACAAGGCATGGACACTAAAGGAAACTGATAAAAGCTAAAAACCAACAAGAGTAGGTAACTCATATGTTTGGGAGTATAACACTTGGGTAAACTATACAACATGTGGAAGGTATGGTCATATTGCTGCCAACTATATGAGAAAATGGACCAGAAGGTCAAGAGGTTGGACCAATCCAAGTATGGTATGTTTACATTATCATAAGGTTGGACATGTAATAAAATATTGCAAAGACCGACTGACAGACACAAGTACGCATCCCAATGGAAATACCATTGATGACATCAAGAGAATGAGAAACAAGATGTGGGTAAAAGCCACTAACACTGAAGGTGCTAGAACAAGCAATGCAAATGGTGACACCTCATCCAATGGATCTTTTAACATCACTACATCCAACTAAGTTTCATAAGTAAGTATGGAACTGCATTATAACAAGTTTTACTATGCATCGGTTCCATTACACATAGTTCATATTGTAATATTAGCATGAATAAAGATGCAATATATTGTTGTTTGCTAAAACTATTGAAAAGAAACCATCGGTTATTGGGCAAAATTTGCATCAGTGAACACACATAGAAAAGTTAGCACTACTTACTAGAATGTATCGGTCATTACAAAAGCTAAGTGTAAACCAACGGATATCGGTGAATGTTGAATCAACAAAAGCTATCTTCGCAACCTCACTGACAATCATCGGTGAAGTCTCCAAAACTGCTAGCAAGATACTTTGCATAGATACCAAAGATGTTATGAATGTCTTTACTGACAAAATCAGTCTTCATAAACTGACGAGTTGGTAAGCATTAATGACAACTTAGGGTACAAAGAGGTTATAAAAGCCCGATAGGTAAACTCATTTTCACACCCGCAATTTTCGAGCAGAGCAGAGTAAACCAAAGTGATTTGAGAGAAATTTGGAGAGTGACCTAGCAAGAATCAATCTGACTCAAAAGCATTCACATTCATAGGAAAGCACAGAGAATCTATAAGTAATCATACTCACCGACCGCACTGTCTTTATTTATGAAAAGCCCTAAATTTCTGCAACGCGATGGCATCAACTTATAGAGTTGAGAAAATTAAGGAAGATAAGAACAAACCCTTCAAGCTTGTCAGCAGAGGCGCATGTCCTAAACCTAAATTCAAGCTACACCCTGAAATAGCTTCACAACATGACGATTTCAGAGCATTCTCTTGAATCCCACCTAGGGTTTTATTGGTAGAGGACGTAAGGTCCTATATTCACTGCAAGATCTCAGAGATAGGAGATCTAGACCTAGATAATGCTTATAAGGCATTATGTGATGATGCTGGAAAGCTCAAAGAAGAGCACAAACACTTGGAAGTAAAGGGACTCACAAATGCACTGCATTTTCCCAAGGTTTTCAAAATGGAGTGGATAAAGATTGTTCTTAGCAGAGTCCACAACAAGACTCTATGGCTAAACAAGCCAAAGGCTATAAAAAAGGATGTTATACATGTAGTTACTGGTTATCCTACAACTGATAAACCATAGGCTCACAAACACACATCTCTAGCAGAAGTGGAAAAATTGATTGGTGCAAAATCAGATAAAAGAGCACTAAAAGTGAACACCATTATCGATGAAGAGCTGAAGTTTGGAGCATGTGTTGTTGGATACAAGATCTTCCAAGCAAGCTGGATGAACATCATATCTAGTACTGTTATGAGCACATCATACAAAATTATCAAATAGGGGAAGAAGATGGATCTTGCAGAGATCCTGTTACATCAATTTGAGGAGAACATGTGCACAATAAGGTCTTCAAGGACAAACACATGTAAGTTGGGTTCCCTCATAATGTGCATATTATTTTACTTTGAAGAATACTTTCCTTCCATTGGAAAAGTTACATGGGACACAAGCAGACCCATTACCATTCAGATAGGTGAATTCATAGAATCACTAGGAACAAATTTTGACAATGTTATGCATGAGTATTTCAAAACCATAAAGGAAATGTTGCAAGCAAGAAATAGAATTCTTAAGAATCTGATCGAGGAACACCGTGAAGAAATATGTTGCATGGTAGATACTGATTTCACTTACATACAAGCAGTAGTTCCAAGAAAATCATGGCTTTCAAAATTGGATTATGAAATCAAAACAGGATTAGCCAATGAGTGCATTAAGGCACTATTGAATGAACCAATAGACAACAAACAACTAAGATTTGTTACCTATGAAGAGGCCAAACTAAAGATCAAAACAAATCTTGTTGTCAAGAAGGCTGTAAAATAGTCAAAAAGAATGGTAAAGAATCTGAAAATATCTTCTGAAGGAGAAGAAGAAGGAGAAGGTGAAGAGGAACAACAAAGTAAGGAGGAACTCACTGAGGACCAGATTCCCATCAGTGACATAGCAGAGCAACAAGAATCAGAGGAAGAGAAGTTTGATTCACCACCTCATCCTCCACCTAAGAAGTCTAGAGCAAGGAGTCAAATAGAAAAAGATGCAATTCCTTCTCCCATGGTAAAAGAGAAAGTGTATAAGAGGAAATCGGACACACAAAAGGAAAAACAACCAGCTAGGTCACTTGGAAAAAGAAGAAAATATGTTCAAACTAATGAGGACTTAGAGGACTCAGCAAGGGATGCACTTGATACTATGAAACAGGCAAAGGAAACAACAATGGTTACATGACCCACAGAGGACATTAATGAATTATGTAAGTACATTTCTAAAGCTGTATCTATTGGACATCCTGAGATAAGGAAATGGTTAAGATGGGATTCTATAGAACAAAATAAGATTGAAGATGCACTTATTGCTAAGATGTGCAGACACTACTATGTCCCACTACAATTTAATACACAAGATGTACCACAAAAACTATTAGATAGAATTTCTTCTAGATTCACTTTTGCACTTCAAGAGGAGAAAAGGATAAGAGAAAGAGTACTAGCTTATCTTATGCCTCCTAAATCAACGAGAGAAGAAATCAAAGAAATCATGGAGAAACATACAAAAATTTTCTCACCCAAATTGAGAGCTTATAAATTTCTTAAAGAGAAACTTATAGATCTAGAACAAGAAACACATAATGTATGGAGTAAGATACTCAATCCTAATGAGGAGAGCAGTCATGAGAAGGAAACAATCACTAAAATAGATAACTCAACAGTTGAGTTAGATAGTGAAGAGGTAAAAATAACAATTCAAAAATAGACTGACATTATAGATGAAGACTGGCCAAAGGATGGTGAAAATGATCGAGTACCAGCAAGCCCCATCCACATCAACGTAGAGGATGAAGAATTTACCAAAGAAGAATTATCAATAAAAGGTAACTTAGATGTTGATATAAATGATGAATCATGGTTAGAAAACATTGTCAATACCACTACAGGACAAGACCCTACAGTAGAAGTTCAAAAAGATGAAGACATCAATGCTACAAAGGGCAATACTGACAAACAGGACACAGCTATTGACAATGCAATAGTCAATACACTGACAAACATGAATATATTAGTAGATGCTATTGATATTCAATCTAGTCAAGATAAATCATCTAAGAAAGATGAAGATATTCCCAAGGATATGGGTACCAATGAAAACAAAATTGCATCCAACGCTCCCAAGGTTACAGATACAGAAATGAAGGATGTAACCAATGATCAACAAGATGTATCAAAACATCAAAATAAAGAGGCAGATAATAAAATTGATGATACATTGAGAAAAGGTTGAAGAACAAGATAGGAGTGAAGGAGTCAAGAAAAATGAAGGTATAAAACTCAAAGAAGATTCATCTGTTGATACACCCAAGGCACATGAGGAGACATCTTCACCAAACTGGCTGGTGGACTCAAAATATATACAAAAGGAAGCCTCATCCTCTCGACCCTCACCCACCAAATCAACCCAATCTCATGCTTTATAGATGGTGGTACATCAATATGCCACCTAGACAAAGAAGAAAAAAGAAGAAAATAGTTAAGAAAGACATCTTGGCTGTCACACTGGATGAAATCATAGAAGTTCCAAACTACCACTTCGGATAGTGACAAACTTCAAGAGTTTGGAGTGCTTTGTTAGAGAAAAACCATTCAAAAGAAAATGATACAAGAACACAGAGAAACAATGGCACTCGACAAGGCAAGAGACATTCTCCAAAAAATTGTTCCTAAAGTAAAACTTGAAGCAAATGCTACAGTTAAGGAACAAATTGTTGTTCTTACTGACACCATCACAAAGAAAAGTATAGATGTAGAGAAAGCTATGGAAGAACAAGCAGAGAAGAAATATCAATACAAGTTAATAGATAAAATTAGCAAAGAAGTGGCATTGAACAAGGTAAAGCTCTTTGAACTCACTAATGAATTAGAGCCAATGATTGCTGAAGCAATCACCTTAGTTCAAAAGATGTGCACACTTGAGAAATTTGAAAAGGAAAATAGTGACAAACTAGCAGAGATAGATCATAATGTCACTACTAGTGCAAAAAGCCTAAACTCACATGCAGATAACATAAAGGTGCATCATGACAAGGCCATAGAGGTGAAAAGGCTAAGAAAAGAAATATGGGATGCTGAAACACAACTCAGAGGTGAGATTACCAAACTATAGGCACATATTTTGCCTAATCTTACAATTTTGCAACAACATATTTCTGATGCAAGGAATCGTATTGCAACCCCCGAGATGTCTGTAGTAGACAACATCTATGATATACATGTAAGAATATCACTGGAGCACATGGCTCTAGAAATGCTGAAGGAGAAATGGGAAAAGATGATGGAGGAGATAAAGTCCTCACATTCCCACCTTTTTGACAAGCTGTAAGTACCTTTCCCTTCAGAAACAAAAAAGGAGGAGAGGAAATGTATATTGTATGTATAGAAGGAACAAATATACATAAATATAGATATGTACAATATATATAAAAAAAAGGAGGAAAAGAAAAAGTACATAAGGATATGTATATATACTTACACCTAATGACATATACAAAGGGGGAGTCATTCAAATGACTAAGGAAGGAGTATACACAGGTGTACATACTAATACACTCAATATGTTGCACATATCATGTTTTTGATACTAATGTCAAAGGGAGAGATTGATGACATTAATTTTTCCATTAGTACACTTAGTGAAAAACATTGACAGAGATCACCGACAGACTACAGAGATTACCGGTGGACTACAGAGATTACCGGCAGACTACAAGTATTACTGGCGAACAACGAGCATACCTGACAGTACACAAAGGTCATGAAAAATGCTAAGTATGGAATTGAAAAGCATCACCGGTGACTACAAGCATCACCAGCAACACAGTTTTGAGAACAAAACTGACGAAATAGAAAAGGCATACCCAATGACCAGTTTAAGAAAGGAACACTGACGACCAAGAAAACTGACCGTCAGAACCGACAGTCAGTTAGAGAACTTGCAAATTATGGATCTGAGTTTCACACATCAAATAAAGCAATGTAGTTCTATTTAGAGTTTTAATTTTTTTGAAATGATAACTTAAGTGTCAAGTAAGCTTTATGTAAATGTTTTAAAGCATCCTAACGGATCTAAAACATATCTAACTAAAGATCAAGGTCAAGTTGTAAACCTTGGATCTAGAGTTAACTTATGAAGCGTGAATCAAGATTGAGCCAAAAAATAGTATAAATAGATGTTCAAATCAATTGTGAGTAATAAACTCATTGTTGTTGATAGCCACGAAGAGAATCTAAGGAGTAGAAGGCAGAATACATGCAAAGTTCAGAAATAGATCATATCAATTGTCAAGAACACACAAAGGCTACCCACGAGTAGATAAAGGTATTATTCAATCATGGAAGGATGATTAATTATATGTATGAAGCTTTATTGGATCTGTTATCAGCAATTAGAGATTGCATACATCATTAGATCAAAGACTTATGTAGTTGCATTCTAACAAGTGCATCACATCTAAAATCCTTTTGTAGAAGGTGGAATTAACAGTTCTTTACAAATCTCTTAACAGAGTGCACACTTAACAGTGTTGCTAAAGCTTCAAATGAAGTAGATCTTAACAGGTCTCCACTGTAATACTCCTAACAGGGTAGGTTATCATAAGTGATGAATTGTAAGCCTTAACCAGCCCCTTCTTATCTACAGATAGTGAAGTCTTGTGGGCAACAATCCCCACTGCAGTTTTTACTTCCTAACAGGAGTTTTATGTGATATCATATCTTGTGTTATGTGTTATATCTATTTTCATGAATGTTTCTATTATGGTTACATACTAATAGAACTTATTATATGATTGGATATACATAAAGAAAGATGAACAGTTAAATAAGATAATTTACAAACTGATGATTAAGGGTTAATGGGCTAACCAAGAAAAGTTTTAGAGGTACTGATTCACCCCTCCCCTCTCAGTACATCATTCCAATATAATTCCAACAACTATCACTGGGGCATTTTTTAATGCTATTTTCTTTAGGATTATTTGACACAACACTCATAATCACATTGTATCAAAGAGGGGCAAAATGTAGACACCTAAAAATGGTTCGAGCCTACTAGTATATGTGTTTTAGAATTTTTAGCATTACAATTGAAACGTTGTTTTGTGACCTAATTATTCATCTATGTTGTGCATATGATCTTTATTATATGACAACATTGTGTCTTTCATCGATGATTGAATATTGCAAAATTGTTCAATTATTTACTAACATTTCTACTCTCTTTATCAAATCGATCATTTTCCAAAGCAATTCTGATCAACCCTAAACTAATCCTATCCGATCCTAAACCATTCCAAATCTTCCTAAATCAATTAAAACCCATTCTACTCTAGTCCTAATCACTTTCAAAATTGTTTAGACTCATTCTAACCATTCTGGGGCATTTTCCAAGATCATCGATGCCTAATTAACCCAATTTCCAAACTGATCAAAACCCTATTTCAATTTGATCAATCTTTTCATCATTTCAAGAGCATTGTCCAAGTTCATTGATGCTTCATTTCCCCTTAATCAGCTATTTGATAACATTGTCAAAGTTCATCAGTGTTATCGCTGTCAATCTATCAATATCAATTCAATAATGTTGTCCATGTTCGTCAATACTATTTCTGATCATTATTATTTCAAGAACATTGTCCAAGTTCATCGATGTCTCCCCATTCCTATTTCAATCCTATGATGCCATCAAAGTTCATTAGCACTTTTCAATCATTTCCAAACATCATTACGCCGACGCATTGTCAAAGCTCATTGATGCCTCGTGATTTCCTAAACTATTCTAGAACCCTTGAAATTGATCCCAATCCTTATCAATATCATCAAAATCATTTTAATTCAACATTAACACCTTCAATTTAATCAATAATTCACTAAGTTCCCCCTTGGGATGAATAACCCATAGTTTATCCCTAGGTCCTAATTGAATAAATAAATAGACTTTATTTATTCCCTTTTCCCTAAGTCTTCAACAATTAATTAATTTTTATTAATTAATTGGCTAATTTAAATTTATGAGATTTTCATAATTTCATAAATCTAATTATTGATTTTGTGAGGAATATTGAGAATATTGAGTTAATAATTGACTTAATGGCTCCTAATCTTACCTAATTGTCATATCCCTTAATTAAGGATTCACATCCCTATTAAGGTTCTTCATGAATATCCTCAATATATCCTTATTTGATCTCCCCCATATCATGATTCCTAACATCCTACCAACCATTATCTTCATTTATGCATTGATTTTGTGTAATCTCACCTAATTGACTCTCATTTTTAATAAAATGGGATGCATTTCTCTCAATCAAGGTTAGATCACTATATCCTAGTATTCTCACTTGCAAACTTGGCTTTTGAATCTTTGTGCAATAGCATTATTTTCAAAGAGCAACATCAAATCTTATTATGGAGAAGAAAGGAGGACATGGGAGTTGTATTTGAAGGGAGTTCTTAGTGTTTTTATTCTTTATATTTGTGAAGTCTTTTTTTGAATGGCTTTCATGATAGATTAGATAGGTTAGCATATTGATTAGGGTTTGTGGTCTCCTAGATATGCTATTTATACCTTTTTCTAGTCTTACAGGAACTACCTGTAATAGGATTTCCTTTGTTGTTTCTAGGACTTGTGAATTCCTATTTTCTTGTCGGAGCTTGTCCCAATGTGCTTTTCTCTTGCATAGCTCCCCATACCTTGTCAGTGACTCGGGATCAAGTGTTCCTGGATTACAGCTAGGTATGTCTATGATTTCATCTAGTGTAATAGGTGCTTTACTCTTCTTGTTCTTCTTCTTCTCTTGAATGTTGCTTGATGCACGAGAATGAGGCATGATAGAAAGAGCCTTTTGTTTCTCAATATCTATCATTGATTTCTTGGGAGGTGTGGTGTTGTGGCTAGGTATCTCGGTCAGTACCCATTGGTTGGTTGTAGATGGCTCTACATCAACCTTTTCTTGACTTGCAACCTTGTTTTCCTTTTTACTGTCCTTAGTGGGTGCATCACTCAGTTTGCCCTCTCCATTTTTATTTATATTTTCCCTTTGTTCCTCACCTTTGTCCATCAGTTTGTTTGCTTCAGTATCAGGTGGTGTCTATTATGATCTAGACATTATATTTATTGCTTGCATCAATAAAGGAATATTACCTAGTATTTTTACCTGTGCAACATTAGTAGTGTCCTATTCACTTGTTTTCTCAGTGGATTTTTTTACATATTCATCAGCCTTGGCATCATTATCAAAATCACCATGAGTAATATCTTGTATTGTTATATCTTGTGTTTCTCCTAATGATTGTAATATTTGAGGAATATCATCCATGGCCTTACTTTCCTTTTTGGTTAAATCAATGGGATATACATCCTTAGTGTCATTGATGAAAATGTGCTCAGGGCTCGGTGTGGCCTCCTCTTCGGTGTGAGAAGTCTCGATTATAGCTAGTAATTTCTCGGGTGGATTAAAGATTTGATTCCAAATCTTATTTCTCTCAATGTCAATATCTTCGAGCTTGTTCTGAAATACCTTGTATGCTCTTAATTTTGCAGAAAATTTCTTTGCGTACTCCTTCATTATCAAGTCAATTTCATCAACTGTGGAGTCGGGCATGAATGTAACTAGGGATTTCTCCCTAATCTATTTTTCCATATGCCATGCATATGTACACCTAGCTTATATTTTATCTTGTAGCTTCTATGGAATATGATTTCCAAATTTTAGAGGCACATATTTGTAAGATACCATTATCTTAATGATCGCCTCTTCTATTTTATCCTGATCCTTGGTAGTAAGAGTTGCCCATTGTCTAATCTTATGATGTTGTATGTGTCCTGTGTTGATTATTGACTCTACAATTCCATCATTTGTCTTTGGTATTTTGGCCTTTTCTTCTTGGATCCTTCGTTCTCTCTCATCTTCTTTAGTATCATCCTTGTCTTCTTTTCTTATCAGATATCTCTTTCGTTGTTTCAGTACTTTTTTCTTGGTGGAGGATTTTCTCTTCTGATAAGTTTTCACTATGCCTTTCTTCAATAGTGGTGAGTCTACCTTAGTTGTTTTACTTCTTGTCCTAGATGTTGCTATTACATTAGTAAATTTTGTTTTCTTGGCCTTTGGTGGCTCTGCATCTGATTTTGTAGACTCTAAATCACTTAACTCTTTGTCTTTACCAACAGGTGACTATTCCTCAGTGATATCTACTATTTGTTCCAACTCTTCATTAGTTACCAAGAGTTTCTTCTTAAGTGTTTTCGCCATTTGTGTTTGCTTCTTCCCTGTCTTCTTGACTACTAAGCTAGTTTTTATTCTTGACTTGGATTCCTCATTTGTGCCAGCCAAATCTACTTATAGATTTGTGAACTAGTTCATTCATTTGGGCTTCAATGGATTTTGTAGCTAGATCTATGTCAATCATAGTCCAATGGTGGTAACCGTGTTGTTCTTAGGTTGGCAGCTTTGATAAGTGTAGTTTCAGTGTCAACTAAAATGCATATCTCATCTTTGTATTGTTCAACCAAATATGCAAGGATTCTCATCCTCTTTTGCATCCTATTCTTAAATGTATTGAAGTAGGCATCCAATAGTGGAATGAAATTATCTCCTAGTGATTTAATGTAATCACCAATCTGTGCTATGATCGGTTGGTTTATGTCCCAAGTGAAATTACTGACTGAAGGAGAGAAGTTCTAAAAGTAAAAGAATGTGCACATTAATAGAGAACCAAACTTACATGTATTAGATCAAGCTGATCTAATTTTTATCATGTTTTCTTCCAGTTGCTTCAATAGCAGCTTAACTAGGTCTAGTTGTACTCCCTTGTTTACTATCTTATATGCCCTATCAACAGCTCCACAAGAAATGTTGTTCATTATGCTTGCTTGACAGATCTTGTATCCAATCACATATGCACCAAATTTCATTTCAGGGTCAGTGATTGAATTGACTTTCAGACCTCTGTCATCCCATTTGGCTCTAGTTAGCTTTTCAATCTCAGGGCATCCAGAGTGCTTTAGGGTTTTCTCCTTTTTCTTTTCTCTTGTAAACATTTGATGTGTGGCATGGTTTTCCATAATGATTACATGAATGCTTCTTTGGTCTTGGATTTGTGTAGACATTCCTTTGATCAACTCAGTTTGATGATTCTCCATGCTCGGTATACCCTAAACCGGTATTGTTGTTGAGTCTTCTCTGTACATATAGTGTAAAAAGAGGGAAACATGTACATACATTGCATCTACATACCAAGGCATGCACATAGGGGGAGTCATTGTAAAAATAAAAAACTTGGTGTATATACTATACATATCAATTTTTGATACTAATGCCAAAGGGGGAGATTGATAATCCTTAAAGGACCAGAAGTTGTCATTAGTATACAAGAAGATAGTTTTGGTCGGCCATGATCACCGAGAAACAACACTCACTAAGCAACAACACTCACTGAGTGCAGAGGTCACAAATTTTTTTTTAATACCAAGCAGTATATCAACCAACAATTAGTCTACAGAGACACAACCGAGCATCAATCTACAAAGATACAATTGAGCACCAGTGTATAGAGACATCACCAAGTACCAGTCTACATCAAGAGACAATATTTCACTGTGAAAAGTGGATCTAAACTACACATCATCTAAAGCACTTTAGTCTTTAAAATAGATTTATGCTTATCTGGATAACCATTTCTTGTGGATCAAGAAAAGCGTAAAAGAAAACCATTTCCAGTTACCCCTAAGCACAAAGGAGAGAAGATTTTAAACTTCAGGGTTGCTAAGAAGACTAGAACCACAGTGTACATGGAGTACCTGGTAAAGTGGCAAGGAAAAGAAGATTCAAAGGTTACATGGGTGCTGGATTTAGATTTTTAGAAGTTAGGCATAGATTCTAACACGATTCCCACAAATGCAACTTGATTTCTTTTTGTTTAGGGGAGAATGGTGCAGGAGCACCTAGGGTTAAAATCACTTTTTTTTTTTTTGTGATCTCTCCTAGTTTCTTAGTTAGTTTAGGAAAGTTTAGGATGATTTTGAAGTATTTTGAGGTTTGTTAAGTTTGTCTTGGAAAAGGATTTGTTCATCCAATCTTTGTACTGTCCTAGAGGGAAAATTGGGATAAAATGTAGAATGGACAATCTAGATGCTAAGGAGAGTGTTTTTATGTTGTTTAGAGAATCATAAGTTGATTTGAGACCTTTTGGGATGCAACCTGGAGTTAAAACCATCAGAAATCAAATTTTTCAAAAAGATGCAAAAAGATATAAAGTTGCTCAGAGCAACACTTGTAACTTTTAAAAGTTGCTTGACAACTTTGCATAAAAAGTTGCTTTTGTCCTAAAGGTAGTTACTCATTGGGTTGGTTAGCTGTTTTGGTCAAATGAGGCCTATATAAGCACTTCCATGGTGAGAAACAAAGGTTGGATGTTATTTTGATTGAATGTAAACTTGCAAACTAGCTCTGAGACAGTTTTAGAGCATTTTGAATTGAAAAGACTTGTTAATGGATTAGATTTCTTGAATTTTCATTGTGTTTAGTTTCTTATGAGTGTCTACTAACTCTGTTTGGAGAGAATTTGTCCAATAGTTTTCATTTTTTAGGTTCTTTTTAAATTTCTTTAAATTTGTAGTTGTTAGAATGAATTTAGAATAACTGAGAGGGGGGGGGGTGAATTAGTTATCCTCAAGTCTAGATGTAGCAATTAAAATTTTCTATACTTCAGATCTACTGGGTAGTAGTAGCATATGTCAACAACTTTAATCATGTAGTTTAGTGTCAATTAAAATTAACTTGCAGAAACATAACAGTAAAGCAAACTATAAACATTCACACAAGTTGACACAAGTATTTAACGTGGAAACCCAATATGGGAAAAACCACCAGTAACATGCTACCAAGTTTTCACTCTTCTGAAGTGATGCCCTATAAGGAGCCAACCCTGTTAAAGGTTACAATAACACACTACTAGGTGTGACCTGGTTAAAGGATTTAATCACCCTGTCAGGAGTGGCCTTGTTAGAGGACTTAGAACATTCCAATCTGAATGTCACCTTGTTAGAGGATTTATACAAATGACTGTTAAGTCAACCTTGTTAAAGGATTTAAGTGATACAATGGTAAGAAAGTAATCATCAGTTTGTGATCTAGTACATACAACTTACTTTGTAATTTAGATCCAATTACAACTCTGATGTTAACTTACTGGATAGCCTACATTGTCATTTCAACCTTTTGATCTGCTTGGAAATCTGTCAAGCAATCACACATGCAACTTTCTGCCTCTGCCTTTTTGTCTTCTCTGCTAGATCATGCCAAACAGTAAATCAACTATGAAAACCTCTTGCATACACATCCACTCCACCACACTTTTGAAATAACCCCTTGAGGTTATCATATACCTCTCTATCTAGGTCAGATAAATATTTTTCCACTTAAACAAGATCGTAGATCTTAGGTTAGGTCAGATCCAACGGATCATTCCATCTTTGCATTACAT
>MU225839.1:1072133-1096709 GCA_018584345.1 Thuja plicata
TCACCTTGTTAGAGGATTTATACAAATGACTGTTAAGTCAACCTTGTTAAAGGATTTAACTAATACAATGGTAAGAAAGTAATCAACAGTTTGTGATCTGGTACATACAACTTACTTTGCAATTCAGGTCCAATTACAGCTCTGATATTAACTTACTGGATAGCCTGCATTGTCATTTCAACCTTCTGATCTACTTGGAAATCTGTCAAGCAATCACACATGTAACTTTCTGCCTCTGCCTTTTTGCCTTCTCTGCTAGATCATGCCAAATAGTAAATCAACTATGAAAACCTCTTGCATACACATCCACTCCACCACACTTGTGAAATAACCCCTTGAGGTTATCATATACCTCTCTGTCTAGGTCAGATAAATCTTTTTCCGCTTAAACAAGATTGTAGATCTTAGGTTAGGTCAGATCCAACGGATCATTCCATCTTTGCATTACATTTACTTCTCCAAAGTAGTCTCTAATTAAATCTTGAAACCATGCATTAATTACAGTTACCCATATATTAAATGATGTGGATCAATCTTTAATTAACATTATAGATCCCAATAAAATTAACTAAGTCGGCCAGAGATCTCAAATCTCATCATTAATCCAATTTTTGTAAGTCAGCCAACATCACTGTTTCCACTCGGCAATTTCAATGGTGCTAGGCATTGAGCAAATTTTTTCTCATCACAAGCAACTTTACTCAGCACAAGCAACTTTTCTTGTCATGAGCAACTTTTCTCGGCATAAGCCAAACTTTCTCAGCACAGAACAGCCAGAAAAACTATCTTTGAAAGATAAGCAACAAATAACTTTGCCAGAGTGCCAACTGATCAAGTAACCTTTGAATTGCCTTAACTCAACCATTCACTTGGTCTTCTTGTTAAATCTTCTTCATCAATAATAGATATGGTACTTAAATAGATAACAAGAGTCTCACCAATTAAGGTTTGACATCAATGACAAAATAACAATTTCTTGCAATGTCACTTTCCAATAGTAGTTCTCTGGTCCAATTCTGGATTGTACATAGAATATGGATCCTCAAGGTTCTTAGAGCCATGGAAATAAAAATGGGCCTAGATGTAAAAAAAGGGTAGCCACTATACATATCTTTCTTTTTGGTTTTTTTAGTAGAGGAGTTAGGGTTGAATTATGAGCTCTTTCCCTAGGCGATCTTGGCTATAGCTTGGCTAGGGAAAAAGAGAGGACAATAAGTTTTAAATTATAGGGTTGGATTGGAAGAAGAAATCAATGGTTGGAGAGTGGTAAATGAGAGGTGATAAAACTATTTTTGCAATGGTGGCAATTGAAGACTTGATTTCATCCATTTATGAAGACATATTCAAAGAAAATACCTATTATCCATATTTTCAAAGACAGTGTCCCTCAACGGTTTCAGTCATTGTACGAAGGACTTGAGGTAACCTCACCTTTAAAATATTTTATGTTTTGAAAAAGGGTACTTGGATCCTATGATAGATTTGGGGGTTATTTGGAGAATTTGTAACCAAATCAAGAATTTGAGCCTGAATAGGGCTACAAGCAATTTCTAGGCCTAATCCTAGATTGTAGGAGCTTGATGTGTGAAAGGATGTTTGATGGTTTCAAACCTTCAAGAATGTCCTAAAATGACCTAAGGAGGTGATAATTCAACCCTGAAGAGCATTGTGAATGAGTTGGCTAGTTGAAGGGAAATCTACTCTTGTAGGTTCAGTGAGTACTGAAGGAACTTGTTGATAGGGTGGATCTTGGTTGCGAGGGTGAATATCTTGGTGACTTTCCCTTGGGGTTAGGTTTTTTAGAATCCCTAATAGGTCTAGGAAGGAGACCTTAGAAAATTTCCAAGTTGACTCTAGGTGTAGAAGACCAGAAAAATATAGACAAAGGCAAGACCGAGTGGAGAGGTTGAAGTTCATTCAGAGGAAGAGGTAATTACTCCTGAGGTAGCTATAATAGAAGTGGATTCCAAGGAAGTTATTACAATTTTGGAGAATAAGGACATAGATCATTTGAGTGTATACATGCAAGAAAGAAAATTAGTAGTAGTAGAAATGATTTGGTGCAAGAAGATTCACTGAATGAACCTGAAAAGGAAGGAAACCTAATGGTTAGAAGAATATTGTGGAGTGAAAATAAGGAAGATCCAGTGAGGAAAATTTTGTTCAAGATCAGATGCAGAGTTGCAGACCAATTTTGGAAAGTGGTTGTTGATAGTGGAAGTTTAGAGAATCTGGCATCCGAGGACATGGTTACAAAGTTGCAGTTGGAGAGATTGAAGCAACCATAGCTCTATAAAATTTCATTGGTCAAAGATGATCATACACTCATGGTAAGTGAACAATGTTTTGTGAATCTAAAAATTGGAAAGTATTATGATAAGGTTTTGTGTGATATCATGCCTATAGATCTTTATCATATTTTTTTGGGTATACCTTGGAAATATGATAGACATGCTATACTTGATGGGAGATTGAACAAATATACTATTTGGGCTAATGGAAAGAGATACATCTTGTTACCATTGGTTGAATAATCTGTTGGTGAGATATGTACATCTATGAATTTTTTTTTGATGGAAGGTAGACATTTTGTTATGGACCTAAAATGAAATGATACTTGTTATGCTTTGATTCTTAAAAAACCGAGTGAGAAAACAAAAGATAAATTTCCTGCAAAAGTTAAGAAGTTTCTCATTGAATACAAAGAAATAATTTCAAATAATGTACTTGATAGTTTTCCAGCAATGAGAGATATTAGTCATTGTATGGATCTAATTTCTGGAGCTAGTTTTCCAAACAAGGCACCACACCGATTGACACTAACCAAGAATGAGGAACTCAACTGACAAGTTCATGAGTTGTTGTAGAAAGGTTTGATCAGAGAAAGTTTGAGTCCATGTGCACTACCAGATATGGTAGCACCTAAGAAGAATGGAGAGTGGTGAGTGTGTACGAATTCAAGAGCTATTAACAAGATCACAGTGAAATATCAGTTCCCTATACCAAGGATGGATGATATAATAGATTGTTTGAGTGGAGAAAAATATTTTACCAAGATTCATTTGAAGAGTGGATATCATTAGATCAGAATCAGAGAAGGTGATGAATGGAAGAATTCTTTCAAGACAAAAGAAGGTTTGTATGAGTGGTTGGTTATGCCTCTAATGCACTGAGTAATTTTATGAGGTTAATGAATGAAGTTATGAAGAAATTTTTGGGAAAGTTTGTGATTGTACATTTGAACATTATGATATTTAGTAAGACCAGAGAAGAGAATTTGTTGCACATTAGACATGTATTGCAGAGATTGAAAGAGGAAAAGTTGTTGATTAATTTGAAAAAGTGTTCAGAACTTGTGTATTTGAGATTTCTGATTTTAGCTGATGGTTTGAAGATGGATCCTGAGAAGGTTGAAGCTATAATTGATTGGCCTACACTTGAGAATGACACTAAGGTAAGATCATTTAATGGATTAGCAAGTTTTTACTGAAAGTTCATCATAAGTAGGAGATATTTTTCCACAGCAAGTCAAATTGTGATATTTCTATCAGGATTCAACTGTGTAGTTTTTTGAGTCAAACTCATTGACCCACAATTCATGAGTAGTGGTTCACATGAACCCATCTCTCATGAGAATGAATGGAACACTTAGCACCACTGAGTGCTAAGTGTTCCATTCATTCTCATGAGATATGGGTTCATGTGAACCACTACTCATGAATTGTGGGTCAATGAGTTTGACTCAAAAAACTACACAGTTGAATCCTGATAGCAATATCACAAGTTCATCATAAATTTTAGTTCAATTTGTAATGCTATGACTGAAACAATGAGAGGAGACAAGAGAGAGTTCAAGTGGACTCATGGAGTTGATAAGAGTTTTGAAGACTTTGAAGTGGAAGGTTGCTAAATTTCCTGTGTTATCCTTACCTAATTTCAATAAGGTATTCCAAGTTGAGTGTGATGCAAGTGGAAGTGCAATAGGAGCTATATTGACTGAAGAAGGTAAACTTGTTTCTTTCTTTAGTGAGAAGTTCAATGATGAAAAAAGGAAATATTATGTATATGATAGAGAATTCTATGCTATTTTTCAAGCCCTAAAGAAGTGAAGACATTATTTGATGCCAAGTAAATTTGTGTTGTATACTGATCATAAGGCTTTACAGTATCTGAGTAGTCAGAATAAGTTGAATCAGAGACATATGAAGTGGGTAGAGTATTTATAGAGTTTTACATTTATGATAAAACATAAGAGTGGTGTATCCAACCGAGTGACTGATGTATTGAGTAGAAGGAGGTATTTGATGAATGAAATGAGAATTGAAGTTCTTCATTTTGATCATATGAAGAATTTGTATGAAACTAACCTTGATTTTTCTAAGCCATGGAGAATGTGTAGCTTACCTATTCTAGATCATTCGAGTAGGTTTGAAGACTATTTCATTCAAGAAGATATGTTGTTCAAAGGAGTTCGGTTATGTATACCAAAAGGATCAATGAGAACCAATTTGATAAAGGAGAAACATAGTAGTGGTTTGGCAGAACATTTTGGCATTGATAAAACACTGAGTTTACTAAAGGAGAGGTATTTTTGGCCTCAATTGTATAACGATGTTAAAAAATTTGTGAAGAGTTGTGGATTTTGTCAAGTTGCAAAAGGACTAAGTCATAATATTGGATTGTATACACTGATTTATATTTCTGAGAAACCTTGGAGTGATATCAACAAGGATTTTGTTCTTGGCTTACCGAGGATAGCAAGAGGTAATGATTCCTTATTTGTTATTGTGGATAGATTTTCCAAGATGAAACATTTCATACCATGTCAAAAAACCTCATATGCAGTGCATATAGCTGATCTTTTCTTTAAAGAGATTGTCAGATATCATGGATTACCAAAGAGTATCATCTCTAACCGAGACAGTAAGTTTGTTGGCTATTTTTGGAAAACACTTTGGAAAATCCTAGACACTAAGTTGAAGTATAGTTCTACCTTTCATTCATAGAATGATGGACAAATAGAAGTTGTAAACTGAAGTTTGGGTAACTTTTTGAGATGCTTAGTTGGAGACAAACTGAGTAATTGGGATGTCATGTTAGCACAACCAGAGTTTGCATACAGTAATTCAGTGAATATGAGTATTGGAAAGACACCCTTTCAAATTGTTACTGGCACACAACCTAGAGGTATGTCAAACTTGAGAAATATTGCTGGAGAAGAGAAGAGAAGTGTTGAAGGAGAAAAATTTTCTGAGTTTATGAAGACATTGCATGAGGAAGTGAAACATAAGTTGGAAGAAAGTAATCTGAAATACAAGGATAATGTAGATGGATAAATAAGACATAAGGTTTTTGAGGTTGGTAATGAAGTGATGGTTCATTTGAAGAAAGGTATATTTCCTATTAAAACATATGGTAAATTGAAGATCAATAAATTTGGTCCTTGCAAGATTTTGAGGAAGTTTGATAGTGGAAATGCTTATGAAGTGGAGTTTCTCGATAACATGGATATATCACCTATATTTAATATTTTAGATTTGTATGAGTATCAAAAACCTGATAAAGAAGTGACAGTAGCAGGTAATTATCCTAAGAAGAAAATAGAAGAAGTTGAATAGATTTTGGAACAAAGAATTGGCAGAAGCACAAGAGGAAAGGATTACATAGAATACTTGGTAAAGTGGAAGAACATACCGATTGAAGATTCTATGTGGATTTCTCAATCTAAGTTGAATTCAGCTTAAGATGTACCTCACTCATGATTCTGAGAATCATTTAAACACAATACTGTGTTTTTTACCCTATTATCATACATGATAGGAATTTGTTCATCAAAAATGATACGAAGGTCAGTAGATGGGGCCAAAGGCACTCCCAAATACCAAACCATCTTGCAAAACACAACACAAAAGCTTTAAACACAGAGAGGGAGAGAAGGAATGCAGAGACTTTTTATTAACTTATCAAAATTCATACATGTCAAGTTGTGAGGCCTTCTTGGTTATGACCATATACATTCAAAAAAATCAAAGAACGATCCTCATGCATGCGAGATCCACCATCTCTCATCTTTCTTCATTTACAATTTTCTATCTATCTATCTCATATCCTCTACCCTAATCTATAAACAGAAACAATATATTTATACAAGAGGAAACCAAAAAGGTCAGCCTCGAAAGATCCTAAAGATTTTCATAGGAGGAAGAAATGACCCATTTTTAGGTCCACATATTCCCCAATAAGAGATCCTAAATTAATGTTGAGACTAGAAATTAACTGCAGATGTCGGCCAAAAGAACCAACAGTCAAAAACCCTACTTGATGAGACATGAACAGAAAGAACCACTGAGTAGACATGAACACCTACCGAGATTGTTTGGTGAAACTGAGCCAACAAAAGTAACCAATTCAATGAGGAACTGAGCCTTCCACCAAGAAATCAAAAGCATTTTACTGAACATCTCCACCAAGCTACCGAGCTCCAAAAGCAAAAAAAAAATTTTCATACAGGATTGCCATGAACCCAAGATGCTCCAGCATCAGATACCTAGAGTTGAAAATATGTACTTTTATAAAGGAAAAGGTTAACAACACCAAAACTGTTCAACTTTAATGAAATAAAAGTGAGATTTATGTTTGGAATCTGAAGATGATGTAAAATAATGAAATGTATAAAATTGGATGAAGTTTATGGCTATTATTTTTTAAATTTTTTTGAACAAATATTGATATATTGTTTTAATTTTTAAAGTCTAATTTTCAATTGGTGAAAAACACTGCATATTAGGGGGTCTACCTCCCACCAAAAAACTATATGTAAATAATAGTTTTTTCCTCTGATTTCAAAATATGTTTTAGATGACATATATATGCAGTGCATAAAAAAACAAAGATTGGTTTCTGATGTATATTTTGTCCATTATAACTAATCAAAGTTGAACTTACCCAAAATTGATAGTTTTTGTCTCCCACCGTATTTCCCCTATCAAATCTACACCAATTTTAAAAAAAAATTACATATTCTTTAAGGGGGCTATCTCCTCTAGTGTTATATATAACTTTTAAATTTTTATGATATGTTTTACTATTTTTCTTCTTTTCCCAAATAAATGCCTTCTCATAGGTTAATATACCTACTTGTAGTATTTTATAAATTTAATATACTAGCTCAAATCCAAATACGAAAAAAATATATCATCATATTCCTGACTGTGAGTTGTACAAAAGGGTATTTTTAGTTTTTTCAGCAAGTGGAGTTTTGATGGAGAAATCAAATTCAGAAGACCAAACTTTTGCAATTTTATTTTTTTTGGTGATGTGGTTGCCACATGGCATGCCACATAAGCTGATTCGACCGATTAGGATTCAAACAAAACCTACCCGACCGAATTCATACGGGTATAGAATAACCCGCGAGTGGTCGCTTCTAAGTGACCACCCACTTGGATTGGTATAAATAATAGGTTTTTAAAAAAAAAAATTAAAATTACAAAAACAACATTTTAATTTATTTTATTAGATTTGTTCCATTTGAAGCAACCGATTTTTTCCAAAGGAGTTTTTTTTCAAAGGAGCATTGAAGCATTTTTTGTGAAGGAGTATTGAAGCCATTTTTTGTGAAGGACTGTTGAAGGAGATTATTTGGAAGTTGAATTTAAATACTCTGTACAATGGGGAATAAAAGGACCAAAGAAAAAAAGTATGATCAAATTAGGTATGAAAAAATGAAAGGTCATACAAAATTTAATCAAGAGTAACCTGTTCATGTTCATGAATATTATGTTGATGTTCAAGAAGATACAACTCAAGTAGGGGAACGAATTGGTAGTAGTCAAGGTAGACACCTTTCAACATGCATGGAAAATTTGATGGAGATGAATGAAGATTCTCTTTTCAATCAAATCTCATCTGAACGCATGGTAGGTCTAAAATCATAATTAAATTGCAATGCAAAAACATGTGGGAGAAATATTTTGAGAAGAAATCTATGGTTGGAAGAGCATAATTATTTTCCAAGTTATTCAAAAAAAAGAAATGACCCCTATTTTGGAGTTGCTAGGTGTTGGTAATAGGTAAAGATTAGGAGGTCATGTAAAAGAAACAATAGTTGAAAATTTGCAATATGCATTGAACATTATTAATAACACAAGTCAAGGAGCTTATTTAAGTGTTGCACACAAAGCTTTGATGACTAAAATTTTTAGTAAGAGGTTTTCACATAGAAGACAAGTTCAAGCAATTTTTGAATTCCTGAATGTATCTAGAAGAAATGTTCAAAGGTATATCAAGATGAGAAATATTTTAAATGAAAATATTGAAAATAATTGGGTATATATTTGTAGACTTCCTCAAAAAGACAATTTTTTTGAAGATATCAAGAGACAAGTGATTGAATATTGTACCATCCACTCCCATGTTTCTTCCAATAGAAGGGAAACTATACAGATGAAAGATGAAGAGACCCGTAGTAAAATTGAACACCAAATTTTTTTTATAGATATGACACAGAGTGAACTGTTTGAAACATTCAAACAAGAATTTTCAGATGTGAAAACATGTTAGAGAATTTTTGAGAGGTTGCGCCCTTTCTTTGTATGCATAAATAAAGTACATGAAAATTATTTCTTTCGAAATCATGTTGAGTTTCATCTATACTTGCAATGATATAAAAAATCTATGACAGTACTTAATCCAAATATGACCATCTCTAGAAGTACGACACAATTTGTGAAGTCTATTTTATGTGATAAATTAGAAGATTCAGATAAGTTCAATGTACACTACATAAAAAGTGCATGCATTGATTATGGAGATTTACAAAAATTTCCATGGAAAATTGAGAATATTGATGTTACAACGACAATTTTGTGGAAGAGATTTGAATATGAGACATACTAAACTAAGACATGAGATGAATCCAAAAATATTGCATTGAAGGAGAGTGATTTTCCCTACCTTGAATTTATGAGAAGATTTTGTACTGTGATTTATCCACATATCAAACATTTTCATGGTGCATGATGGCAAGCTAAACAATTTCATGATTCCAAATATTGTTTTCCACATGGTTGTATTATTTCAATTGTATATTTCTCTGAGAACTATACATTTTCCCCTCAATCACAAATTTAGGCTCAATATTATCATTCTGATCAAGTAGCAATATTTGTGCAAGTGAGCTATAGACAAGCACAATTTGATTTGGATGGTGTAGACAGTAATGATCCAAATGATCACATTATCATCAAGGAGGTTCAATTCTATATCAACGATGATAAGGTTCATGATAGGATCTATTATGCAACCCACTATTTTAGAATTTTTTTTGAGGATCTTGAGAATTGTGGGATACATGCTTCATAACACTGGATTTGGTTTGATGGTTGTGCATGTAAGTACATAAATTTTGAAATTGATTTTCCTTCTCATTTTTAATTTATTATTTACCTTTAATCTAATTCTACAGCACGTACATGTGTGTATATTTAAATTCTTGATTTACATGTTTTTGTAATTGGTTTTTATTTGATTTGTAATTACATGAAAATTTAAGTCTTCCAAAACCTTTAATTGGTTATCCATGTAACAAGCAAGACACAACATTAAGTTCCATGGATTTTTTTTGAAAGTTGACATGAGAAAGGAGATCACGATGAAGCAGGAGCATGTGTGAAGTGTGCACTTCGCCAACATTAATATTCAGGTACAAATAGTGTGAATGCATAATGTTTTTATTTATTTATTAATTTAATTTGCACAAGGTATATATATTTGGAGCTTCTTTATTTTCTTTAAACTGGTAGTTAGATATTTATTATTTAGGAAATAGCATAGAAAATTCAAAGGAAATTTTTGAATGGTTCCGAAGTCATTTTGCTAGTCGTGACACAAATAATAACAAATGTTATTTTTGGGAAGTCAAAGGTAAAATCTTGTTTTTAGATTATTTTAAAATTTATAATTGAAGACATGTGTTTCACTTTTATATCATGCAAGTACATTGATATGAAAAATGTGCTTGAATCTCATTGAACATGTAGATGTAATAGATATTGTGTGTGTGTGTGGACGTATTAAATATTTTATTTAATTTTAATTTATGACAAGTGATGTTTATATTTTATCTTCCTTTTGTTTCTAATTTATGGGATGATTGCTTTATAGGATATAAAAAGGTGTAGATTATTATCTACTAAGATGCACAAAAGAAAAATACAAATTGCCAGAAACAGATGTAGATGGTGATGGACAGGAGTATCCTATTGGTTCAATTTTTATTGAAGGAACCTATTATTAGAAAAAAAGAATCAAATATGGTGTTCAATTTATTGATTACATTCCTAGCCAAAATGTTCTATATTAGAATCAATTGGTTATATAGACAAAGATGCAATTTGAGACAATGCCAAAAAAAGGACATGGCAACCAAAAGTGGAGATTTCCTATTAAAGAACATGAATTTTTTTTGGAGATAATAAAATCTAGAGAGGATCTAGACTATATGTATCAGGAGCTTTAGGCTTAGAAACTTGTTTAATTATGGCTTATACTTTCATATTTGAACTAGAGATACAAAGAACTACTATGTAGTTTGAGTTCTAGGAGTGGTTATATATATAAATTTGGATCAAATATTTTGATATATAATTATGGCTTATACTTTCATATTTGAACTAGAGATACCATGAACTACTATAAATTTTCTTATACATGTATGCTATGAAGATTCAAATGTTTTGATATATGTAGTTTATGTATGCTTTTATACTTCTTATACATGTATGCTTTCAAGGTTCAAATGTTTTGATATATGCTTATACATGTATTCTTTGAAGGTTCAAATGTAATTATGTATATTACTTATATATTACTTACATCCCCTTAAGGCATCCCCTTAAGACATCGTGACTACTTATATATTGCTTATATACTTATATGTCAAATTACTTATATATGTCACTTATATTGCTTATATATATGTTATTACTTATATTCCATGTGTTACTTATATTTCTTACATGTGTTACTTATATTGCTTACATGTATTACTTATATTCCATGTGTTACATGTGTACTTGACTTACTTATATGCTTATGTGTCACTTATATTGATTTTAAAAATGTCATTACTTATATGACATGTGTTACATGTATACTTGACTTACTTATATGCTTATGTGTCACTTATATTTCTTTTAAATATGTCATTAATTATATGCCATGTGTTACTTATATTTCTTACATGTGTTACTTATATTGCTTACATGTATTACTTATATGCCATGTATTACATGTGTACTTGACTTACTTATATATTTATAGGATTATGTGTCACTTATATTTGTTTTAAATATGTCATTACTTATATGCCATGTGATACTTATATTGCTTACATGTGTTACTTATATTTCTTACATGTGTTACTTATATTGCTTACATGTGTTACTTATATGCCATGTGTTACATGTGTACTTGACTTACTTATATTATTATATTCTTATATGTCACTTATATGCCTATACATGTCATTACTCATGTGATCCTAACTCATATAGTTGAATGTAATATGTAATATATAATATCCATCTAACATGTAATATGTAATATGTAATGTCCACATGTAACATGTAATATCCATCTAATGTATCATGTTCAAATATATAAAAATGTATAAAAATGTCCACAACATGTATAAAAATGTATGAGATAAATGTCTGTGAAACATGTATAAAAATGTATTAAAATGACCACAAAATGTATAACAATGTAGCAGAGAAATGTCTAGAACATAAATATAGAAATGTATCAGAGAAATTTCCATAAAATGTATAACAATGTATCATCTAGAAATGTCAACAATCATCTAACAAGTAATATCCCTAGCTTGTCGGTCCATGAGTTGATCCCTCCTCTGATCCACCACCTCCTCATGGGGCCTACATTACATACAAAAATGTCATGTTAAACAATTACTAGTCATACTCACATCATGTACAAAATTTTATATATATATATATATATATATATATATATATATATATATATATATACCTATGCATCCCAAGGAATAGGATCATCAGGTGTCTCCAAATCTCCATATGTAGTGCCCATCATAAAATCTTGCATAATATATAAAATTAAAAAAATATGTACACAATGAATTGATTTGAAATATATATGTAGAAAGCTCTATCTTGATATATACAATTAAACCATTTTAAATCAAATTTTGGTTTCTTACCTTATTTCTCTCCTGGAATGCATGCCTGATGCCAGATAAATTAGAAGAGTGTAATGACACTACATCAGGATCAATACCCTCATCCATAATTAGAGTAGAAAAATCTCTCGTGTGAACTTGTGGCTGCTGTGGAGGAGGTGTACAGTGGATTGGAGGAGCCATAGGATGTATCAAAATATCCTCCTGCCCCAAACTACCAGGCTCTACATCTCCAAATCTATGGCTTCTACTAGTGGACGATCTCTGAAGTACATGTCTAATGAAGGCTAGCATATCATGGGGAGTGACTCCCTATAATATCGATATAGCCTCATAAGAATTTGCAAGATCACTCGATAAAATGGAGGTCATCTCATGCATACTAGCCTCAGGTACTCGTATAATGTCATCACATGTGGGTAACTCAAAATGGATCTGTGCATCATAGAAGGGATTAGAAGGAGGAGTTGTAGGGATGGTATGATAAAACAACATATATCTACCCACATGATCATATGAGATCTCGTCAACCTAACTCGAAATGGTGGAAATCCTAGAATACATCCTAAGTCGCATGTCCTCCACTGCAACATCTCCAGCACGAGTGATTGTTTCCAAACCTTTTGGAAGAACCAAAAGGTTTAGACCTACCAATGCCCCCTTACTAGGGGGCAGTGGTGCATCATCAATAGGGCATCTAAATATATTTTTAAACATCCCCTTTCCATGCCTGACATGTCGTGGAAAATTAGTGTAATCAACATCCCAACCCAAATGAAATTTTGCATACAATTATTTGCAAAAATATAATGGCAACTCATGCTTCTGCAACCACATGTGATGTGAGTCCAACCATCTAGGGTATATAAATGGTGAAACAAGATCATCTCTTCACTTAGTGACTCAATATGACCTAACTTTTTTCTTCTCCTCGTGTAATATGGGAACATGGATTTCACATTCCCTAATAAGACCTCTGTATCAACTTGTCTCCACTTAAAGTTTCTATTTACATTGCGGGATAGAGAGACATAAAATACATCAATATAAGGGTGATAATATGGATTGTATGATTGAAAAAGGTCAATCATAAGAGTCAACTCATATATAATTGACTATAGCTTGTCCCTATTGGGAAGGACAACAATATTTTGCAACATCCTCTCTAGCTGTGCTAGAGCGGCATGCAATCTCTGAGTAGTCTGTTGGTGCACATTCTCCCTTCCATGAGGAGTAAGGTAAGATGACCCATGAGAGGCT
Organism: Thuja plicata; assembly: GCA_018584345.1. Classification (NCBI taxonomy): domain Eukaryota; kingdom Viridiplantae; phylum Streptophyta; class Pinopsida; order Cupressales; family Cupressaceae; genus Thuja; species Thuja plicata. The sequence continues at coordinate 1,085,614 of MU225839.1, forward strand.
TGAGCCTCTCTATATGGGTGGACACTATGTGAAGATCCATGAGGATTTGAACCTGGAGATGCCATGTGAACTATGGACAATATATATTGAAAGATATATATGAAGATTACATACATACATACATACACAAATAAAAATAGAATTAAAAAACAAGTTCATGCATGTACATGTACATAGTGTAAAAACAATGAATCATTGTAAGTTAGATGAAAGCATTACACACAAACATATCATATCATATAATTTTCATTTCAATTAAACATTATATACCAACATATCATATCACATAATTTACATTTCAATTAAACATTAAACATTGAAAATAAAGCACCAACATATCATATCACACAATTTTCATTTCAATTAAACATTTTCATCATAATTTAGTTCAACAATAAAGGAACATAATTTAAAATTACATTCACATGCATGTAATTTAAATATTATAAACTTTCATGTACATTTATGCTTAATCTTAATATTTGCATGTGTTGGCTTAATTAGAGTAAAGGGGTTCACCCTACCTAGTAATGTCTATATATAAGGGGAAAAAAAGATCTTCCAAACTATCATATATCTTGAGATTAAATACCTATTCTAATTTTTGGAGTTCACTCATTTATAATGGCCTAATAATTTATTGGTTTTACCTTTATTTCCAAGATATATCCTAACAAAGAATATCAACTTGTACAAGTACATAAGCAAAGAGTTTCCTAGTCAAAAAGACTATAGTCATGTAAATTCCACACTATAATGATGACATGAACTAGAAGTATGTTGAGGTAGTCTACTACCCTACTGTCAGGTTCCTCTTCTTTTATATAACAATTTATGTACTTAAAAATAAATATTATAAAAAAAAAAAAAAAATTAGGGGGAATGACCTAGTTTCGTCTGAGCCTCCCTATAAGCCCCTCTCCCTATTTATAAATTTTGGAATGTGAAAATGAGGGGCTAACAAAGCCCCACAATCTATATATTTGGGGGGTTTCAGCCGATTAGGATTCAGATGAGTCATAATAAATCAAAACCCCTTGCCACCTATGCTCCATGTGGTGCCCTATGGCTTTGGCCCAAACTGAATCGACCAAAACCCTATTGGCCGTAACTTACTCGGTCAAACTAAAAAAGTTAGCCTAAATTATGATACACCTTCATGCTTTTACCTAATACCAACACTATAAGTATGTCAAATAATCTAGTAATGCATTGCATACAAAACATATTTACATTAGATATCACATTATTAGAGAGAAGGTTGAGGAAGGTGCAGTTAAGCTTGAGTATGTTCCCACAAAGGAACATATAGTAGATATATTTACCGAACATTTGTGAAAGGATACTTTTGTGTATCTCAAGGGAAAAGTTGGGTATTTTGTCCCTTCCTAGAATTCACTAGATGCAACGATGTGTGTGAATTGGTCTAGAGCTTTGAATTTCTATTTTTATGGATCAATGCTTGGTGGATTCCTTATAGGGGGAGTAGAGTATGTTAGCAAGTGGGAGCTTCGTATTCCATTTTTCATTATTTTCAAAGGGGGAGAAATTTGGAGAAAGGTTGAGATTTGTTTCTATTCTTTGTTATTGATGAAATGTTGCCATCAATGACAAAGGGGGAGATTTTTAGAATGTGAGGTTGATGTGCTCTGATAGTTTGTATGTTTTGGTTGAGGTTGTCACTGACAGGTTTCAGTGAGGGTTATTTCTTGGATGCAACATATGGTTGATTGGATCAATCCTATTTGGATGTGTATCCCTTGTATATTTTGGTCTCATTTATGTGTGTGTAAAATGTTGATCATATTCATTAGAACTAAGTCCTTTGAGATAATGTGGGGTGTTGGATTGAATGAGACATGTTGTAATGTTCAAGGTGGTCCTCATTTTATTTCTTACCACTACGAGAATGTCTTGGTATGAACTATTTTAAATTCTCTGGCCGAACTGGTGGATCTCATCATGTTGTATATATAAGAGTGAGGAGTTTAGTTGTTAGTAAGTCTGAATCCTATGTTGGTGTTCTCTAATAAGACTCATGCGTGGTGATATGTGAAGTGATTGTGAATATATTTGCAGGAGATCAATGTTCGTGTGAAACAATATGTTGATCTCAATGGTGGATTTATCTCTTTTCATATCTTCATGCTATGAGCCTTATTGTATTGGCAGTGAGCCTTAGTGTATTAGAAGCGAGTCTTGTTGTATCAAAGTGAGCCTTGTTGTATCAAAAGTGAGCCTTAGTGTATTGGCAATGAGACTTAGTGTACCAGTAGTGAGCCTACTTGCAGTGAGCACATCTAGTAGTGAGACTTTGTAAAATTCACCATATTAGTGTCACCTTAACATGTATTTTACATTTCATGAGAATTAGCTTCTCCGTGGTTTTTCCCAATTTGGGTTTCCATGTAAAATCCTTGTGTTCTTTGTGTCGATCTTTCTATGTTCTTAATGCTTACATTTATGTGGGTACTTGATGTTCTTAACCAACAAATCTAAAGTTGTTAATACTATTTTTTGTGAGTTGATCGATAGAGGAAAGGTTCTATAACTTGTGGGGGAATAATTGGTTAACCCCCTCTCAGTTATTCAACCTATTCAAAAATAGTATTATATTAAGAAGATATACTCACATAAATACATGCTACCAAAGAAATATATATCATATGTGATTTAAACTCTACATCTCTATCTTTATTTGAAGATATACCATCTTGCTAATGTTCTCTTTGTTATGAAAGTAGAGTGTACTTAATGGATTATTGGTGCTTTTGTGTATGCATGTATATAGTTGATAAATAATATATTATTAGATAGATGATAGAGCATGTAACATATAGAGGACTAGATTTACTACATACATTGAGAAATACAATTGTAATATTTTTGTATGATGATATAGCACATAATCCCATAGATCCTAGATTGGGAATTATCATCAATTGGAAAGGTCTTCATATTCTTTGAGATGTCATATTTCATTTCATTCTATCAATTGCCTTGTTTATGAATCTCTTATCTGCATGTATGAAATCTAGAGCAGTTATGATTAAGTGATTTGTATGGCCTTTTAAACAAATCCATTTAAAATATATCCTACAATGAATGTATTTTCATGAGACCACATATTTTTGAGGCTTTTAATTTATTATTTTTACCAAATTATTCATAATGTTTCCACATTTGGCACACACATTTACTAGAGTGTTTCTAGTTGGTCCTCTAAGCCTTGTTCCAAGGTTTCCATTTTACTATAGGCAAAAAATGGTTAGACAAGGTTATGGAATTTGACACTAAAGTTAGGTTGAAAGATCTAATCCTTACCTATTAGTGTATTTCCATAGGATATAAATTTGGCCTTGGAATGAATTTCCAAGAGCACATAGAAATGAGGGGATAATTTAGTCTTTGAATTTCATCACCACTAGTTTATAAATACCCTTTTGATAGCCTATGAAATCTCCAAATTTCACCTAGAATAGGTAGTTTTTTATTTCTTTATAAATTTAGAAAGACCCAGTTGTCAGGTAAGAGGGCTATTGTTAAGGATGAACAATTACCATATAAATATTCATTGCAATACATCATCAATAATACTTCTCTTTATTGCATTTTATGATTTATTAAGATTCACTAGCTCAATATTTATTTTTGTGAAGAAGCCACATAAGATTTTATTAAATTGTCTTATTTATTAAATCAAAATATTGTATGAACTTGGTTGTTACAAAAATTCCAAATTGGCACAAATAAGGAGCATGCCGACAAAGGATAGGATTTATATCAATTTAAAATTTTTTAAAACCTTTTTATCAAATTTAGGCAAGTTGAAGAAAAACTTTGTGAAAACAAAACTCTTGGGCTTAAAATGACCTTGTCACTAAGATCACTACAATGAACACTGAATTATCTCATTTTAACTTCCTTACTAAGAGATAAATAAATGGTAGGCAATTTTTTGTTTGGGGTTGTCATTTTATAGTTTCCTATGTCTTTTAGGTAACATCAAGAGGAATAGTTTCAAGAAGAAAACTCAGTTAAAAACTATATTTGAAATTCACGGTAAGTAAGAATATGGCTCGCGAGTTATAAATGGTACTAATGTTATCCAGTATACCTTTCAAGTTATTTGTGCCACTAGTGGTCCCCTAAAGAGAATTTGGTGGTGAAAATATTATTAATATATAAATCTTATTTGGATGTCTTAGGTGGAAACTTCTGTGGCATACATCTAGAGTGGAAAATGATAGGAAAAATGCTTTGCAAATTGGAAGCCCTCCCACGTGCATGGGAGGATTTTGATCCCATCTTCTTGGTACATAGGGGTCCTTTATTCCTCTGCTTTCATTTAATACACCCAACCCATCTATGGGTGATAGGAAAAATGAAGAGGGATCTCATAATACTCACATCCAGGCGGCCGAAGGAGGAAAGAAGAGTGTTGTGCCTCACCCTAAATCCATATGGAAAGCCATGGTTGGAGGGAGGGCTAAACCAGATGGATCTTGCTTCTTGGTGGCAGATGGAGAGAGTACATAAGCAGTTGGAGAATGAGGACTAGGAGGTAAGCTTCCTGGCCTTAAGAATATTTTCATTAAGCCTAATGTTCAAATGTCTACGGTTATTAGAACAAAAAAGGAATAGTTAGGAGATTCTAAAATTTTTGTGGCTTCCCAAGATGTGTCTAGGGTTCCATCTCATACATTTATGAATGAATGGTTACATTTGGTTTGTGGTAAAAAATTGGGTATTGCTTCTCATTCTGTAGAATGTTGCAAAAAGGGTTATACCTAGTATTCTTCCATGACTCTGCTAGCCAAAAGGTGGTTATTGATAAACAAGTTTGGTCCATTGGAACATCTAGCTTTAGGGCGATTGGTTGGTCAGCCAATGCCAACTTAGAATAAATTTTGACTTTGTCCTACCTTAGGTGGCTCACCATCCATAATGTCTCTCCATTCTTATGGTATATTCTCCTAGAGGCTCTTGAATCCATTGAGAAATTCATTAGAATTGATAATTCTGACACTCTTCTACCACACATGAATACGAGAGTTCTTGTGTCTATTAACCCTGGTGTGAATTTTCTAGATGACTTGAACTTTGAACTAGAGGAAGGCTTATTTCACTGTGACATAGAATTTTTAGGAGGTCTAAATGCCTATTTTTTGTGCAAGAGAGAAGATCATCAGGGGAGAAATTATCCACTCCTCCAGACCCAACCCAAGATCTTAGACCCCAAAATATCAAAGAACCCTCCCCATTATGGTCCTTCCCATGTTAATGAAAATGTTGTAGTGGTGAATAAAAGTAGTGATGTTGCCCAGTTTAACCATACCCACAAAGATTCTGATCTCGTTCCCTCCTTAAAAGATGATGCAATCCAAAAAAGTCTTAGAGAATTAATTGAAGCCATTTCCAAATCAATTTTAGAACATGGTACCCTAGAGGCTTCTAGAGAAATTTGTAATAGGGAAAATGTTATTAAATTGGGCACAACCCACAAAATCAGAATAAAGAAAAGGGATAAACTCCTAAATTCTCAACAAATTTCAATGGGAAAATTAAGGATGAATGATGAAGCCTTCAAGAAGAGAAAAGAGAATCAGTGTGAGAAAATTCTTGCATATATTTTATACCCCCATAACAATGATCTTTGAGACAAAGGGGAGGTGGTGAGGATAAATGGCATAGGGGTTGGAAGTGACGAGGTAGAGTAAGTTGTAGAAGGAAGTGATAGTAATAAGGGTTGTGGGACTGAGTCTCATGCAGATTTATTTCATGGTGAGTGTGATTGTTTACCCTCTTGCAACCCTGATGAGGGTCTTGATGATTGTACTATTGTTGTAATCTCAACATCCCCTCCATTTCCTTCTAAACTCCATCTTATGGCTTCCCCCCTTTGTATTTTCTCATGCTCCCTACCCTTCCTCTATGGTGAAGATGGATATTGGAGGGGGTGTAGAAGAAGATTCTTCTAGATTGTCTATGCTAAATAATGAGTTAAATACACAAGTTGGTAGTGTTAATGGAGATTGGGAAATTGTGCCTCACACTGGCAACCTCACTCTATCTTTTGTAGATCTCCCCAAGAAGTCTAGTAAGGAGGCTAGAATCAAGGATTACCCTCCTATACTAGATACAATTGAGAGTAATCCTAGTGTTCCTAGAGGAGTGGGGAAGAAGAGGGGTAGGATAGTTGGTTATACCAATAATAAAGATGATAAGGTTGCTTCTAGACATCCTCCTACCAATAAGAAAGATGAAAAAGTGATGAATAAACAATTACCTAAATTCTATACAAGCTTTAGGACTGGTATGGACACATCCTCATAACATTTTTCATGCATATCAAGATTTCTTCACAGAATGTAAGAGGCTTAGAATCCCCAAACTGGAAATAAATTTTCCAAAGATTCTTAAGGAATCAAAAGGATATAGAGATATGCATGTTGTAGTAGATCAAAGCTACAAAATCCTATTGCATATCTCTCTCAAATGCATTTGGAGAGATGTTGTTACTTTCTCAACTGCTCATGATAAAGGGAAAGGAGGCACCTCCATTCTCATTGTACCTAGATGGAAAGAATTCATATCAAGGTGGAGAACTTCCCCATGCAATAGGATGGTCTGGGTCATTTTAGATTTCAAAGAGATGATATTTGGTTTCTTATCTTTATATGCTTCTAAGAGAGAGAGAGAGAGAGAGAGAGAGAGAGAGAGAGAGAGAGAGAGAGAGAGATGTGGAATTGGATGGCTAATTTAGAAGACATTCCCTGGATTATAGGTGGTGATTTCAATATGGTGGAGGATAGTCAAGATAATCTGGAAGGTAGTAGGATTGAATGGAAATGAGGGGAACAATTTTTTTGGAGGAGAATGGTGAATAAACTCACACTTAAAGATCCATTAAAATGGTGCAATGAAGAGCATTAGGACATATGGTTCACCTGGTGTAATTACTATCAAGGAGGCAAGAGAATATACTCAAGGTTGGATAGGTTCTATTTTCATAAGGAGTTATTTATATTTGGTAGAGATGATAAGGGCATAGGTGTTAGGGTCATCCATTACACACTCTCGGATCACTACCCAATAGTTGCTAAATTTTTCTCTATGGAAGGGAGGGGTGAGTAGAAGAATAAGAAGGAAGGTTTCTCCCTTAATGTATCTCTATTGGAAGACCAAGAGGTTTGTAGTATGGTGTACATTATTAGACACTTTAATAGATCAGTGGTTGGGCACATGAATGCTATTGAGAGGTGGATTCAGAACACTACTAGTTGGAGGTCACTATTTCAAGCTATAGGCAGTAAGAGGGATAGGGATGCTAGGAGAGTGGAAGGAGAGCTACATGAACAATTGGTTGTGGCTCAGAAAAGGGTGCAATAATTACCTAACTCAATAGTTTTTGTAGAGTTCCTCATTCATACCAAGGAAACTTTCATGAAAAATTAGAATGAGAAGGTGAAAGGGGGCCAAAGTCAGGGCTAGAAACAATTGGATGGAACATGGTGACTAAGGATCCAAATTCTTTTTCCAGCTACTCAAAAAAGGGAAGAAAGACATAATTTATGAGTTGTGGGAGGGGGTCTGAAGATTAATGATCAACAATTTATTCTTAATGCATTTACCCGATCCTACAAGAGCCTTTTCACAAATAAGGATTTAGGTGAAAATATGAGGCAAGAGAGAGAGATAAAATTAGGAGAATTATTCCTAAAAAGGTGGGAGATGTTGAAGCTCAGGACCTAAGAAAATCTATTTTGTGGAAGAGTTATGTAAATCCATACAAAGTTTAGCTCTTGACAAGGCCCCTGGTTTATACGGACTACTGGCTTAGTTCTATAAAAATAACATACATTGGATTGGGGAAGAGTTGTGTGAAGTGTACAAGGAAGATTTGGGAAGAGACTGACTAGGTGGGGACATTAACAGTGGGCTCATGTAGTTCATACCTAAGTATGGTGATCGGACTCTAATAAAAAACTAGATGTCGATTACCCTCCTTAATGTATCATACAAAATTTTTGCCAAAATTCTGGCCAAAAGACTTGAGAAAATTATTCTAGGTATCATTAATCATACCCAAACCGTATTTGTGAAAGGAAGGTATATTTTGGAGAATTTGGTTACATGCTGGGAGGCCATGGGTTGGGCAAATGAATTAGGACAGAAACCTTGTATGTTACTAATTAACTATGAAAAGGCATATGATCAAATTAAGTGAGAATTCATATTCATGATGATGGAAGCCTTAGGCTTCCCAAGAGTCTTTGTTGATATGGTTAGAATGCTAATGAAAGAGGCCAAAGTTAGGGTGGAGGTGAATAGTTGTAGATCTGAGGACTTTGAGCTTTCACGGTCCATTAAGCAAGGCTATCCACTAGCCCCTTCTCTCTTTGTGATTATTGTTGATGCTATGGGACATATTTCAAGGGTAGAGATTTCATCTCTAAGAGTCAAGGGGATTAGGCTTCCAGATGGAGGTGAGGTTGCAAATGTATAATTTGCAGATGATACATCTGTTATGTTAGAATTGGATGAGCATAATTTGAGAACATTCATGGGAAAATAAACATTTTCTACAAGGTCTCAGACAAAAAAATATCATCTCCAAGTCTATTCTTCTTGGCTAGGATGAGGAACCTCCTGATTGGGTCAGGCACTAGGGTATCCAATGGGGAGGCCCCAAATACCAATTAAGATACCTGGGTATCCCATTCTCCATCAGTCCTAACCTGAAAGAAATGTGGGATTGGGTGAAGGATAAAGTGGTTAGAAAGATTGGTAAATGGGATAACCAATACTTATCTTTAGCTGGAAAAATTTAGGCTTGCTAAGAAGTACTATCTTCATACACAATATTTTATTCCTCAACCTATCTTTTTAATAACTACATGTTCAATTTTATTCAAAAATAAATTAGGAATTACTTGTGGTCTAACGGTAGGGGAAATAAAAAAGTGGCATGTAGTAAGATGGGAAAGGTGCTCAGTTGATAAGAAGTGGGGGGGATTGGGCTTGAAAGACTTGAAGCTACAGAGGATGACCTTGGCTTCCAAATGGATTGCAAAATCTCTAAGTGGTAATGAGCCTTGGAAGATCCTAATTAGGAATAATATTTTGAGGGGAACACTAGCTAAAGGCAAATGGTGGAGAAAATTGAAATTTAATGACATACTGTCTGGTGATGTTGAGTTCAAGGTAAAATGATCCCTAGTGTTTCTGGCTATTTGGAGAGGGTGGGAAGGAGTTAGACATCTTTCAAGTATTTTGGAGTACTTATGAGAAATAACTAGGTTTATGGTGATAGATCCATTTGGTGGACACTAAAATAGAATGGAAAACCCCTTGCATTATTACAAGGATTCTTAGATAAATTTTGGTCAGGTAAAGGTATTACTTTGTTGGCTAACATTATTCAAGATGATCACCTCCTTCCTTGGCAAGAACTCATGCAAATTTATAGCCTTCCTTAGACCCAAAACTGAACTTACTCGGTCCTCAAAGATGCTTGTTCCCCATGTTTCTTCATAGATAATTCTCTATTGATAGTGATAGGTTTCTCTCCTACAAATAGAAAGATGGCACCCCCTAGAGAAGATCAAAACCAAACACATTTATTCCCTCCTCACCATTGATTATGATTTTTGTACCCATCTTAACTATTGTTGGACCCTTCAGCTTAGTAAGGATTCATGGACCAATGTGTTTACCTCCCTCTGGGCATCCCTTTGTGAAATCAAGATTAAATGTTTCAAATGACGTTTTATTTTGCATAGACTTGCATTTATTCTTCCTAGAGGTGATATTAGTATTGTTCTATTTGCAAGATGCCTGACTCTTTCCATCATGTCTTTTTTGAGTGTATATTTTCTAAGGAGGTATGGAAGTTATTTGGTGTAATAATTAATGATAATATTTCACTATATGAGGTGGTATTTGGGCATATTAAAGGACTAAAAAAACTTTGTAATGATTTATTTTCCTTCTTTTATATTTTAGTTCTGTGGCATATTGGGGAAGGGAGAAATGATAATGTTTTTAGTGGTAAATCCTTGCAGCTTACTGAGTCTAAGGATACTCATATTTCACACCATTGATGTGCAGGCTACAATTGTTATAAAGCTAAAGAAAAAGAAGTTGGAAGCCTTGTTCAAGAATGGGATGGTCAGATTGGGATACTGGGAGGTCTCTCACTATTTCATGTGGTCCAAAAATTTGGAGGAGCTCACACCGTTTGAGATTTCTCTTCACAATTTCATGGTAGAGGTTGAGGAACAAAAAAGAAATGAAAGAAAAGAAAGAGAAACAACCATACAAGTTGTTCCATTAGAAATTGTTCTAGGTGTTGAGATTCCAATTGCTGAAATGGTGCAACATCCATATGCACATTTTATTGAGGAGGATAGAGTGTTGGTTTAGGAAGATGGGGAATAGGGCTGGACAACTTGGGTACCCAAGGCAGGGACATGATGATTGCAGAATAAGTACCAACATGTTTAATGATGCTTTTAGTTTCATCTTTTATGATGTTTTTACTTAAACTTGATGTAATCAGATATGTATAGCTTCTAGATGTAGCTGTTGGTTGTATACTATAGTTTGTAGTTAACTATGATGTCATTTTCTTGAGTTATAACTTTCCAGAGAAAACTTGTGTGGCATCTTAGATCTCTTCATTTCTATGGCAATGAGGTATGCAACATTGTGTTAAGATATATGTAAAAGATATGTATCATGGTCAAATGTATTGAAAGATAAGTAAAGACATAGATTTCCATGAATATTATATGTTGTTAATTTTATTAGCTACATGTTTTTAAATTATATTTATAGGTTACTTGAACATTCAAATGAGAAAATTATACTAAAGGCAATTATGAAATAAATATTGCCTATAAGGAAGTAATTGACTTATTATCACACTTTTCTTATATTCAATGGACCTATAGTTATCATGACACTTGGGTGCATAAGTGAATATTAATTGCATAGACCAATGTTGTTTTATGCTCTTGTGTATTAAAAAATCTCGATGTATGAATTTATAGTCTTATATGTTTGGTATGATATATATATATATATATATA
>MU225839.1:1120141-1146394 GCA_018584345.1 Thuja plicata
CATGCTTGCAGTAGATTAGATGAATGAATGGTTAAATATATACAAGTGCATAAATGACTTAAAGTTTTAAGAGTTACTGATTCACCCCTCCCCTCTCAGTAACTTGGTTAGTCTTGATTATTTCCAATAGCAAGGGTTATGCACAAGAAGAAGGGATTGACTATGGAGAGACCTTTACACCCATTTTTAGGCTAGAAGGAGTGAGAATATTACTTTCTTATGCTGCATTTAAAGGCTTTAGAATATACCAAATGGATGTCAAGTTTGCATTCCTAAATGTAATACTTGAGGAAGAGGTATACATTAAGCAACCAAAAGGGTTTGTTGATCCAGACAAGAGGAACATGGTATGTATACTACATAAAGCCTTCTATGGATTGAAATAAGTACCCCAATCCTAGTATGAAATACTTCATTCCTATCTCATAAGTATTGGATTTGTAAGGACTAGTGAAAACAATAATCTTTATTTGAAGGAAGATATTGATGCTAACATTTTGATTGCTGAAATATTTGTTGTTGAAATCATATTTAGAGGCAATGATATGCTATGAAAATCATTTGCAAATGAAATGAGAAAAGAGTTTGACATGTCTATGTTTGGAGAGATCAAGTTCTTTCTTGGTCTACACATCATGCAACAAGATGAAGGCATTTTCATTACACAATCCAAATACAATAAGGAAGTGCTGAAAATATTCAAGATGAAAGATTCCAAACCTGTTGTAACACTGATGGCAATTGGATGTAAGCTGCCAAAGAAGGACAAGTCAACAGAGCTAAATTAGACTTTGTATAGATCAATGATTGGAAAACTCATGTATGTTGTACATACTAGACCAGATATTGCACATGCAGTAGGAATAGTTGCAAGATTTTATGCTAACCCCAGAGAATCACATATGAAAAGAATCCTAATATATTTCAAGAATACCAAGGAATATGGATTATGGTATAGAAGAGAAGGAAAATTTGAACTTAAGGTCTTTATCGACACTAATTGGGATGGAAATATTGATGACCGAAAGAGCACAACTAGAGGAGCATTCTTTGTGGGTGATAGACTTGTCACATGGATCAACAAGAAGCAAGGATGTATCTCTCAGTCTACTGCAGAAGCAGAGTATGTTGTTGTTGCTGCAAACTTCTCAAATATTGCATGGATCAAACAGTTACTGGAAGGTATGCATATGAAAATTCTTGAACCAGTAATTACCTATTGTGATAATACAAGTGCAATAAAAATTTCCAAGAATCCAGTCATGCATGCTAAAACAAAGCATATTTCCATCAAGTATCATTATTTGAGAGAACAAGTTCAAGAAAAGGAGGTGATACTTGAGTATGCACAATCAAAGGAACAATTAGTTGGTATCTTCACCAGGCTACTGTCCAAGGATGCATTTGAGTACTTGAGAAAAAGACAAGGGGTCAGACCCTTGTCCACTAGTGAGTAAGATGACTAGAAGTCTGCATCAGCCTACATATTATCAAAATATAATTCATGTTGATGCAAGAAAAGAGATGGAATTCAAAGATACATCTATACACAACAAGGTATTTATCCACTTTGAGCACCAGAGTTTATATATTGTTGATGGATTGGGAAATTCAAGGAATATATTATGGATAGAATGGTTTGTTTGGCACTACTATCAAATATTTTGGCATTGTTGTCAAAGAGAGAGATTTTATCCATTATCACATCAGGGAGGATATCACATTAGGCAGAGATTAGTATCCATCACATTATCTAGAGAGAGAGATGTAACCAGAAAGGGAGAGTAAATACAAAGGGAAATAATTGTTGACAAGAGACATAAAAAGAAAAGAAAACAGTGAAAGGGAGAGAGTTTGACATAGAAGAAGAAAACATCACATCAGAAGAAGAAAGATTCTACATCTATCCAATGAAGGGATTGAAGACAGAGAGAGAGAGAGATGCAAGAATCAAATCTAAGCTTATATAATCTTACCAAGGAACAAATATTTGTATCGGTTATAGTACATAAGATTGGTAGTTTGATGAACTTCAACTATTATATTTCATATTGTATTACCAGTAATATAGTGTGATAATGTAGTGTGTTGCCATCAATGCCAAAGGTAGAGATTGATGAACTATAACTAATTGAATGTTTGAAGATGTTAAGTTGATGATCATGCAAGGCATTAAATTAGTTAATGTATTGTATTTTCATTGATGTCAACTTGATATAATCTATATGGTCATGGACATACTGTTAAACACTTCAAAGAACCAATGAATCAAAGGATATGCTATCAGTAATGCATAAAAGTCAAGTATTCACAAAGTGACTGTATACACCAACGGAGTGCACACCGATGGACAGAGTAAAAGAGAAAATTCACAGTGTTACCCGATAAAAAAATGCACAACAATATTGACGAGAAAAGTCACAGTGTTGCCCGATGAGAAAAGCACAATGTAACCCGATGGAAAGAATTATAGTGTTTCTCGATGGACAGAGATCTTGAAGACAACTAAAGTCACACCAACGCAATAGTCAGTTGTCACCAATGACTAACTAAAGTATTGAACAACAAAACAAAGAGTTCAGAAATGACAAAATGCTTAGCTATCAATAGCTAAAAATAGACTTAACTAATACTTATCATTGTTTTAATCAACAAGATAAAGACAGAGATAAGTAAAGGATTTAAAGCTGCTTTGTCCAGTTGGCAAGAAAATCTCTACAAGATAAAACTAGAGTTTTGCTTTAAATCTAAGTGGAAAGAATTGTGGATCACACAAAGATCAAGAAAGCTAAGAAATGGTGAAATCATGTCTATTTAAGAGACAAGATTATTCATTATGAATGAGGGGAGTGACAAGAGAATAGATGCTGAAGAGATTCTGAAGGAGAAGAAAGTCTTCATTTGGACCTGATCAATCAAGTTGAGGAAAGAGCTAAATTTTGTAGACACCAACGAACAATGAGACAACATCACAGAGCAGAAAAGTGTGGAGAAAATGTATTGAATTGATAATATTGATAAGAGAGGTAATGCACTTACAATAGATCTAAAAATCTGCAATTCTAGTTGTATATGTGAACAGATCAATTTACTATTTCAGTTTAACCATTGAAGCATCAATTCTCTTAACTAAGCAGGACTTAAAAGTCTTTTGTAATTGAGATACATCCCAAGGAGTATCAAAAATTTTGATCATACAAAGAAGCATTGGATATGCCCGATACCTATTGACAGGCCAAGTGAGTGTTTGATCAAGAATGATAGCATTAGATGCCAGATACTAAGTGAAAAACTATCTATTTATTTCCTCTAACAAGGTCACACCTAACAGTGTGTTTGTAACCTTTAACATGGTTGGCACTTAATCAAGCTCACTTCAGAAGAGTGAAAATTTGGGGTACCGGTCCTAGTGGTTTTTCCCTTAACAGGGTTTCCATGTTAAAAATCCATGTGTCATGTGTTTATGAGTCATTACTTTACTATTTTTCTTTTCACATAAGTAAATCTAGATTGATCGGTATACACTAGTTATTTACTATGTTTCGGTAAATAGGAAGACTGCTTATCGGTAAAGATATAAAAGAAGGTTTTACAAAGCATTCTGACAAGTAGTAATTTGATATAAGTATTTCAAGGCATTCATCTTGTAGGACTAAATATAACTAGAGGCTTAAAAGTGGTAATTAGTTTTAAGGGTTGATTTAAGGATTAATTTTTGAGGCCACTGATTCANGATTCCCCCCCCCCCCCCCCCTCTCTTAGTTATTACTAACAAAGGCCAAGCTCCTAGATGGTAAAGGAAACCTTCTCAAAACTATTGAATTTTAGATCAGATTTATATGTCTTTTAATTTTTCTTATATAAACTCAATATATGTAATATATTTAATCACAAGATATATATATTTATATATATATATATATATATTATTACTGATATAATAATAGATATATATATAAATAGATTAATATCTATATTCTACAGATTGGATAAGTAAGACTTGCATTATTCATTTTATATGCTTGCCTTTGATCAATCAACAAATGATTATATATATGTGAGACATAACATTATAGAGACATGTCTCCTTAAGGAGACATGACTCTATATTGCCATGTCTCTTCATAACACATACTATTTTTACCAACCGATAATACTAATCGGTGTTTATGGCAGTTAACATACTAATCAACATACTAGTCGATAGTATAAGATAATTAACAAGGTTTTCATTTAGAACGACTACTGATCAGTGTTTAACATAACCATCCAATAAAATATTACAACACGGGTAATACATTTAATTGTAGCACCCGATAATACATGGTGGGCGAGTAATACATTTAATCGCAACACCCGATCATTCACCCAATCGGTATTCAAACGGATATCATTAATTTAATCGGTAAGTTCATGAACCGATATTAATAAGTAAACTTGTCAATCGGCATACATGTATTAATAGATCTGATATTCAATGTATCACATAGTATTATATTTATTAAATCAATTATAATATACATTATATATGTATATTGATATATATATATATAATAATATCATTATTATTTATATATATATATATTAATATGCATATGATATAGAATAATATTATCTCATAATAATATTATTAATTCAATGATGTTTATTTAGTTCAATATTAAGATCATTTTATCTGATCGAAGCTATAAACATCAACACTCCCTCTTAGCTAGGGAAGATAAAATGTACATCACAATAAGTTCATAAATTGTGAAGGTTTGTTCTCAAGTGAATTTCCTCCATCGGCGATTCTATCCATAGCTCTCAGGTGGATTGCCTCCATCAGTGATTTGATCCACAAGCTTTTGTGTGGATTGCCTCAATCAGCAATTCAATCCACAAGCTCACGAGCTTCAGGGTGTGGATTACCTCATTCAGAAATTCTATCCACAAGCTCTCATGTAGATTGCCTCTATCGGCGATTCTATCCACAAATCACAAGCTTTAGGGTGTGGATTGCCTCAATCAGTGATTCTATCCACAAGCTCTTGTGTGGATTTCCTCTATTGGCGATTCTATCCACAACTCACGAGCTTCAGGGTGTGGATTTCCTCAATCGGCGATTCTATCCACAAGCTCTCATGTGGATTGCCTCTATCGGTGATTCTATCCACAACTCACCAACTTCAGGGTGTGGATTGCCTCAATCGGCGATTCTATCCACAAGCTCTTGTGTGGATTGCCTCTATCGGTGATTCTATCCACAAACTCACGAGCTTCATTTAAAAGTATTTGTCACAGAATATCAATTCGCATGATATTCTCTAAATACTCAGAGTAATGTCCTACCAACATCAAGTCAACATGATGTCCACCAAGCACTCAAAAAAATGTCCATAGGTAATGTGCACTTACCATAAGAACATTCACATCTTCTATTATGATATGTTTCAGCCATCACACGATGTCTATCACAAATAGAAAATGCCATCTATCATGATTTGTTTCAGCCATCACATGATGTCTATCACAATAGAAGTTCAATGGTCTATTTAAGGAACTGAATCCACCATGCAAGAAATTATCTATTGTGATTTGTTTCAGCCATCACACGATGTCTATCACAATAGAAGGTAAAGTTATTGTAAGGTCATCACCTTCCAATAACTTTTACAAATACAAGTGATAATCATTTGGAAGTCGTCACTTCCTTATGATTTTCACAGGGCCCATATGGTTATTAAATAACATTAGTATAATAATCAATAATCATGTCAACTTTACCTCAAAAGTGTTCAGTGAACTCCCTCTCAATCATAAGGTGTCTACTCTTCTAGATTTCATGATTCCTTTATACTCTTCTTGAATGCATTTGATCAAATATGGAGAGTTTGGTGTGAGCACTTACAAAGTTTCCCATTAAATCTTCTCATCAATTTCCATTAGGTTTATGAGGATTTTCCATTGCTATCTTAAGCTCATTCTTCTTTAATACCAACATCAACCAAAGTTTCCATGATTCACAATCGGAGGTACCTTCAAGTCTATCTTTGAGTCTTAATCCATTTGCCATTCTGTCAATACAAAATTTCCAAAAATCTGATCTAGATCTTCCTTCAATCTAATTTGATCTTCCTTCAAGCGGTTAGGCTTTGACGAAGGAACCTGGCTCTGATACCATGTTGAATTTTAGATCAGATTTATATGTCTTTTAATTTTTCTTATATAAAATCAATATATGTAATATATTTAATCACAAGATATATATATATACATATATATATATATACATATATATATTATTACTAATATAATAATAGATATATATAAATAGATTAATATCTATATTCTGTAGATTGGATAAGTAAGACTTGCATTATTCATTGTATATGCTTGCCTTTGATCAATCAAAAAATGATTATATATATGTGAGACATAACATTATAGAGACATGTCTCCTTAAGGAGACATGGCTCTATATTGCCATGTCTCTTCATAACACATAGTGTTTTTACCAACCGATAATACTAATCGGTGTTTATGGTAGTTAACATACTAATCGACATACTAGTCGATAGTATAAGACAATTAACAAGGTTTTCATTTAGAACGAGTATCGATCGGTGTTTAACATAACCATCCAATAACATATTACAACGCGAGTAATACATTTAATCGCAGCACTCGATAATACATGGCGGGCGGGTAATACATTTAATCGCAGCACCCGATCGTTCACCCAATCAGTATTCAAACCGATATCATTAATTTAATTGGTAAGTTCATGAACCAATATTAATTGGTAAACTTGTCAATCGGCATACATGTATTAATACAACCGATATTAAATGTATCGCATAGTATTATATTTATTAAATCAATTATAATATACATTATATATCTATATTGATATATATATATAATAATATCATTATTATATATATATATATATATATATTAATATGCATATGATATAGAATAATATTATCTCATAATAATATTATTAATTCAATGATGTTTATTTAGTTCAATATTAAGATCATTTTATCTGATCGAAGCTATAAACATCAACAAAAACTGGCAAGAAAACAAAAGGTAATCTATTTTATCTTGATCTCAATGAAATTTCATGTTTTATTGCACAAGTAGAAGAAAACTGGTTAAGGCATAAAAGGTTGTGTCATGTGAACTTTGATAACCTGGTTAACAAAAGAAAGAATAGAAGAGTAAGAGGTATTCCTATTTTAAAGAAACCTAAATTGGCAACATGCAAACAATGTCAAATTGGGAAAATGAGCAAATCTAGTTTCACGAGCAAGAACTATAATATTGAAGAACTCTTGGAATTGGTACATACTGATCTATGTGGACCAATTGGGACAACAAGTTACACTGGAGAGAATTATTTCATTCTATTTTTTGATGATCATTCCAAAATGATGATTGTTATGTTTCTCAGAGAAAAATCAGAAGAATTTCAAAAGTTCAAATGGTACCTTGCCAGAGTTGAAAAGGAAACATGAAAGAAAATGAAGTGCCCAAGATCTAATAGAGGAGGAGAATTCATTTCGAATGAATTCAATGAATTTTTCAATGAAAAAGGAATCAAGAGACAATTAGCTACCCCTGGTACACCACAGAAAAATGGAATAGCAAAAAGAAGAAATAGATCAATCATAGATTGTGCAAGAACCTCAATGATTGAAAAGAATGTTGCTACCAAATACTGGAAGGAAGCCATAAACACTGCAATTCACACCTTGAACCGAGTTAAACTAAAGAAAGGTACTAAGAAGACACCTTTTGAGTTATGGTATGGCTACAAACCTAATTCTCGTTATTTCAAGGTCTTTGGAAGTAAATGTTACATCTTAAAGGAAGCAATAAATGGAAAATTTGATGTAAAAGGAGATAAAGGCATATTCCTAGGCTACTCCTATAAAATCAAAGCATATAAATTTTTTAATCTTGCTACTCATAAAGTCATAAAGAGTGTACATGTAAATATTGATGAGTTTGCGAAAAGATGTGAAGAAAAAATTAGTAAAGAGCTTGAGGACTACATAAACTTTATGTATTATGAACCTGATACTATACCTAAGACACAAGAAATGGTAATTGGACAAAAATCCTGTCAACCATTGAATTCAACAGTTCAAACTGTGTTACAAACTGTGCAATCCAAGCTAGTAGAAAAGCAAATTGAGTCTCATGCAGAGGGAACCAAGTCTCAGATAGAATAAACTGAGTCGCAGACAATGACACCTGAGTCTCAGATAGTGGAACCCGAGTATAAAACAGAAGAAAAAGACAAATTATTTAAACGTGGAGAAACAAGTGGAGCAAGCTCAGAATCAAGAGGGAAGGATCCTGTACTTGCCAAATATGTTAGGAGGCATCTGACACTTGAGAAAATAATTGGAGATTAGACAGAAGGTATAATGACACAAAAAAAAATTAAAGGTACATGTCTGCTTAGTGAAATTGAACCTAGAGCCATCAATGATGCATTGAATGATGAAATTTGGATAGAAGAAATGATTGAAGAGATTGAGCAGATAGAAAAGAACAAAACCTGGACTCTTGTACCTAGATCAAAAGACAAGAATGTAATTGGTACTAAGTGGGTTTTTAGAAACAAGATGAATGGAAAAGGTGAAGTTTCTAGAAATAAAGCCAAATTAGTATGTAAAGGATATGCTCAAGAAGAGGGTATTGGTTATGGAGAAAAATTTTCTCCTATTGCAAGACTTGAAGGAGTCATAAATCTTCTGGCATATGTTGCACATAAAGGATACAAGGTATATCAAATGGATGTAAATTTTGCATTCTTGAATGGAATCCTAGAAGAAGAAGTCTATATTGAGCAACCTGAAGGTTTTATAGATCCTAACAAGAGGAATATGGTCTGAAAACTACACAAAGCCTTGTATGGATTGAAGAAAGCTCTGAGATCTTGGTATGAAAGACTGCATGGTTACCTAGTAAATATTGGATTTCATAGAACTAATGATAGTAGTAGCGTGTACATCGAAGAAGGCCCTAAAGACAAGATACTATTAGCAGAGATATTTGTTGATGATATATTGTTCACTGGATATGATGATTTATACAAAGCATTATCTGTAGCTATGAGTAAGGAATTTGAGATGTCTATGTTTGGTGAAATCAAATTCTTTGTTGGTTTACAAGTTCATCAGATGAAGGATGGTATCTACATTACTCAGTCAAAATACATCAAAGAGATACTGAAGAAATTTGGAATGTAAGATTTCAGACTAGTTGGGACACCTATGTCTACTGGACATAAGTTGTCTAAGGATGATGATTCAAAGAAGGTAAATTAGACTACCTATAGATCCATGATTGGTAAACTACAATATGTTGTTCACACTAGACCTGACATTGCATTAGAAGTTGGTATTTTTTCAAGGTTTTTAGCTAATCCTAGAGAAAATCATTTGATGGCTATCAAAAGGATTATGAGATATCTTAAGGGTATTGAAGATTATGGATTATGGTATAAGAAAGGAGGAAAATTTTACTTGAGGACTTTTACTAATGCTAATTGGGCATGAAGTGTTGATGACAGGAAGAGCACAAGTGGTGGAGCATTATTTCTTGGAAAGAGGTTAGTCTCCTGGACTAGTCAGAAATAGAACTTCATTTCTTAGTCTACAGCAGAAGCATAGTATGTTGCTGCAGCTGTCAATAATTCAAATATCATATGGTTCAAATAGTTGTTGTTAGGTATGAAGGAAGAAATCAAAGAACCAGTTATTATCTACTATGAAAACACTAGTGCTATTAACATTGCAAAGAAGCCAGTGATGCATACCAAGACCAAACATATAGCAATAAAGTATCATTTCTTGAGAGAATTGGTTTAGAACAAGGAAGCAAGGTTGGAATATGTGAATACTAAAGAACAAGTTGCAGACATATTCACCAAGCCTTACTAAGGATGCATTCTTGTATCTTAGAGGAAAGCTAGGGGTGATTCCCATAACTAAGGCTGACTAAAGAATAGTTTAGTGATGTATCAACCAAGCTACAGAAAAGATCAGACATGTTGATGTAGTTTATCAGAGCTCATTGCATGTGAATTGGTACATTCGGGTACATTACAATTAATTTGGACAGTGTCTTTGGCATTGGGATGTCAAAGAGGGAGATTTTATCGATGTCATTCCAAATAAATTAATAAAAGAAATATTATTATTGACAGAGGGAGAAATTTTATTCAGAAATAGAGATTGATGTAAGAGGGAGAATTTTGTATTTCAGTTATTGTTGACAGAGGAAGTCTTAAAGATGTGAATAAGAATGAAGCTAAGGACATTAATAAAATTTGATTCATTTTATTGTTGCTCTAAAATTCTTTGTATTATGACATGTTGTGTTTCCATCAATGCCAAAGAGGGAGATTGTTGATGACAATTATTCAATTGTGTATTGTCATTGATGTTACACATGTATATGCACTTATGTAGCGATGTTACACAAATGTATTCATCTAAACCAAGCATAGTTTGTGTATGCCAAGTGAGTGTTTACCAAGCCCATTCAAGTATTGAAGAATTTTAGTTCTTACCAATTTCACTTGAGCATTGCAGTGAAGGTCGGGCATTGAAGAATTTTAGTATTGACCGAGTTAAACAGTTAGTGTCAGCCGAATAACAGATGATTACATTTTATGTTTAATTGGTTATATGAAGCCAAAAGATTTGAGTTTTATTGTTTATTTGGAAGTTTATTGAGGTCGACTTGACAAGGTCTATCATATTTATATTAGTTCAAGTTTGGATTGTGTAAATGAGGAATTGAATTAGTGGATGAGAATATGATTTCAAGAGAAATCGGATGGGATTATGATTAAGGACAGATCATCCAGACAGAGGTGCAATAGAATATTTGATCATTGAGGATCCATTTTAAAACCATAGCAAGATCTGAATCAGCAAAGATAGTTGCATGTACAATCAGGTCAATCTATTGTTACTTTCTAAAAATTGTAGCAGTGATTCAAATCTCTTAACAGAGTAGACTTAACAGTCTTTTGTAAATCCTCACACAAAGTGACATTTCTATATTGAAGTGTTTGAATACCTATAACAAGGCCACTCCTTACAGGGTGATTAGATCCTCTAACAGGGTCACACCAAACAGTGTGTTTTGTAACCGTTAACAGGGTTGGCTCCTAACAGGGCTCACTTCAGAAGAGTGAAAAATAGTAACTAGTTGGAATTGGTGGTTTTTCCCATATTGGGTTTCCACATTAAATCTTGGTGTCATTTTTGTTCATGCTATTTACTTTATGTTTTATCTTTCTACACATAATCTCTAAAGGATAATTACTTTGAATATCTTAAGATTGATTTGTTCTCCGAGTTACAACATAATATCTTAATTGACCGAGTGACAGTGATATATTGTTCAAGACATCTAAGGGACTTGGATTTTTTTTTGTAGTAATTGATTCACCCCTCCCCTCTCAGTTACTCATCTCATTTCCAACAATAAATATTAAACATGAGAATATGCATTTCATGGAGCAATTACTATTGATCACTATGCATGAGATGTGAGTGTTTGATGTTATGAGAAGCATTACATGAATAGTTATGAGATGGAAATTCTCTATGCAAAAGTTATTAAATGAGATGAGTATATTTGATGACTCATTGATAACTGAGTTATTAGCATGAGGCATTGCATGAAAATTTTGCATGGAAAATAATGCATTATTGCATATAAAAAAAATAATATTAT
Source organism: Thuja plicata (assembly GCA_018584345.1). Lineage (NCBI taxonomy): Eukaryota > Viridiplantae > Streptophyta > Pinopsida > Cupressales > Cupressaceae > Thuja > Thuja plicata. Next base: position 1,131,896 of record MU225839.1, read on the forward strand.
GCATGAGTTGAATCTTTTTAGCTTTTATGTATGTGTATTTGGAAAGCTTACCTTTTTGGGGAGATAACTGAATATGGATAAATCAATTATGGATAATAGAGAAGGTGGATCCTCTTTCTCAGGTTCAGTGTTATACAATGATTTGGCTAAAGCAAGCGGTTTAGGGGAAGAGATGAACCTAGCCTAGCTAAACTTTATTGAATAAATATTTGCCTTATGTTGATTATTAGGCATCACATATTCATGGTAAGGATTTTATTAAATGTAGATACATTAGGCTGCACCAAACTACCTCCCTACTTTTTCATTTACAGGCTACTAGGCATTGCAGGGTTTGGAATTATACGAGTAGGTAGAATCCCAAGGGAATGTAAGGCTTCATGGTTGGGAAGAAAAATGCCTCAATAAGGCCTTTGTCTTTCAATTTGCAGACTAACCTTGGGGGTTAAGAGAAATCAAATACTTTATTAATTTCTTATTTACCTACATTTGATGGATACATGCCGAGAAGGCCATAGACATGTCATAATAGATCACATCTCGTGCTATGCCCAGATTAAGAATGTGTATACATGTGGAATTATGAAATATTTACTAAACAAATGTAACATTTGTTTGATTCACATTGATTGAACAATAGACAAATAGAGAGTTAATAATTATTTTTGAGTTATAGTTGTGACAAGATGAGCATGAGATCCTAGGTCACATGAATAGAAAAAGTGAATCCACTAACCTTTACAGGTGATTTGTGAGTATGCATGGATGATCTATGAACATAGTCAGGTACCATAGGTTAGATGATATGTATGAGTGATATATTTATTAATCTTTATTTATGATCAAGTTGTGATCTAAACCAAATTTTAGTTGAGCACTGGTAATATTTTGATCATGTTGCCTCTTAAAATATTGACCATTGAAATATTTACGCCATGTGGTATTCATATTATGCATAAGCTAACAATAGTGTGTATATATAAGAACATGATAGGAATACTAGTATGAAGTACCCAATAACTTGGTCAATACATTAAGATGCCAAGGTATGGTAAGCACAAATATGTGTGTGCATTAATGTGATTTTTAAGGTATATTGCATAATTGTTTCTACTTGATTAAACCTTGAGATGAGGGAATCTTATTTGAGAAAGAATGGATGTTTTGAGGAATGTTTGATTTTTATTTTGATTTTGACAATAATATGGACTGATATTTTTTCTGTTGTTCCTATGAAAGGAACATATGGAACGACACCTCACAAGAAAGGGAACATTGTCAGAGAGAGGTAGTCTAACCTTGTGAAAACTGCCAGGTAGTAATGCAATTCACACACACTCACATAGAACTTGTTCATAAAAATGATTATTCGATGCATGTGTTCCCTTAAGTGCGCTTTGTTTAATTATGTGTTTGAAAAAAAGAGCTAGAGTGCATTAAGATTAAAAAAAATACTTACTATGCTAGTTAAGAACAACTTAGTAGGAATTAGATTATGCATTGTTTTTGAGTGGTTGTAAAAATGAATATTAGAATGCATTTTAGATTACATTTACTTAATGCTACTAAGGTCTCTAATATACATATTTAGATATGGTGTTAAATTTTCATTGAAGCATAAGGAAGAATGCACATCTTAATGGGAAAGGATGTCACAACCATGACTAATAATTATTTCTTAAAAAATCATTAATAAATAATTATGTATAAATATTAAATATTTTAATTAAAATCTTTCTAGAAAATATAATTTTCTTACTTATACTTTTTCTATATTATTAACATAAATTTAGATATTAGATTTATGAGTAGAAAAATAATACAACTTTTTTTTAAATCATATAATATACCCCACCAAAATAATTCAATGCCCTTTAGTCAAAGAGAGAATTTATATTTCACTTTATAATTATGAAGGGAATATATTTAATTAGAGTTATATAAAACAAAATCTACTTCATAATTATGAAGGGAAATTATATAAAGCCCTTGATCACATGATATAGGCATTTCTCACAATGCATAGTATTGCGTATTTTAAAATAATAAAATGAGCTTATCATATATGAGAAAATTAATAGATGGTACATATAAAATGAGCTAGAACTTTACAATGCATGTAATTTATATTTAATCTCTTATGCCTTCATACACTTAAATCTAATTTGTCTTGGAGATTATTTCAGCTGGAAGGAAGTTTGGTCCTACATGACAACCACATTATTTAATGCATGAGAGTCACATTATTTAATGTATTGTAGATTTGCATAGTTGCATTCGACCTCCTCAATAAATAAGAAAATGCTATAAAAAATAAAGGTGCATGGCATATTAAATTTGATAAGGTAGGAGGGACAAAAAAAATTAAAGAGGTATGGCATGAGTATGGGTATCCATTATCTGCAATAAAATCTAAAGAGAATGGACAAAGGAAAAATAAATTGAATTGTAGGTGTGGCTTAGAAGAGTAGTTGAGATGGATTTGGTTTTGGTGAATAGGTTCTGGTGCTTGATTTTTTTTGGTTTTTATCTTTATATAGGGGAGAGGAAGCTGAGGTGAAGAAAAAAAGGGGTTGTTCCTATTGTAGGCTTTGCAGGATATGCAAGGTATTCAAACTATATACACCAGGTAATGTTTTGTGTAGATCCCTTAATATCCTCAATTGTCTTTATATATATAATACAATATTGGATTGATATATTCTTATGGGTAGTCATAAGCATCTGTCAAGATGACATAGCTATCTTTGTTGAACACCCAACATCTCCATTGATTATGGTCATGGGTGTTTCGTCAAGATACTTATCTGTTATCTTACGGGTGTTTAGTCAAGATGCTACATGCATATATTAGTCAATTTGTGTAGTTTATATATTGATTAACGATTTTACATATAGCTGAAAATAGTTAACAAATATAATTGTGAATTATAAATAGTTAAAAATAGCTCCCATGTCACCAAAAATTACACATTGATATATCTTCAGTGACATGGGAGTTATTTTTGGAGAGGTTTTGAGCTCGTTCTTGTATGATCACTGGAGGCAGAAGCGAGTAGACAAGTTTCATGATCTGCGCCAGAATAATATGACTGCGGAGTAGTGTGATAATTGATTCATGTAATTAAAGCAATACTCAGGTATTCAGGATGATGAGGCTATGTTAGTTCAATACTTTGTGAGGGGTATCAATATTCAGATCATTAAGGATGTTCAAATTTTTGAGCCTAAAACACTTAAGGAAGCAGTAGAGAAGGCTTTAGTGATGGAGGATAATTTAGCTTTTGATTTTGGTGGACATTCAGGTGCTCAATCTGGTATGGCTCCTTATTTAGGCATAGGTGATCGAGGTGCTCAGTCTTAGAGTGCAGGTTAATCCATATTTCACTCTTCATCTTCTAGAGGTGGAAAAAACTCTAAGAAGAAATTTTAGAATAAAAGAGTAGAAATTCTTAGTTCAGTCATGAGGGTGGTCCAGTGAAGGAACACAACTGGCATCGTGCCAAATAGTAGAAAAATAGTCATCCTATTCAGAGTGATAGACCTAGTTTTAGAAGAGGTAGTGTTCAGTAGTCAAGTGCACAACAAAAAAGAAATGATTTTTACAAGAGGATAGAGTGATTTTCTTATGGCCATCTTGGGAACATTGTAGTTAATTATCCACAAAGGTTAGTTCAGGCATCTAGTTAGTGGTAGACTACTTCTGAGCCCATGGTGGGTGATGTAGGCAGGTCTCATTGTGTTTTTGAATCTATTGACCACCGTCAGGTAGAGTATCAAAGTACTATTGTCGAGACATCCAATGTGTATGGTGATGTTCCTATTTCTCTTTTATTTGATTCAGGAACTACAAATTTATTTATATCACCCTCAATAATAGAGAATTGTGGGTTGGTTGTTCCAAATAAAGATAATAGGTGGCAATTTGAGTTGGCCTCAAGAGCCAAAGTGTTTGTAGATTATTTTGTGCATTCTTGTGTTTTGGTTCTCGGTAAATTTGTCACCACTGTTGACCTTTGAGTCATTCCTTTGGGTTCTTATGATGTTATTTTGGGCATGGATTGGTTGCATGCTCATGCAACCAAGATAGATTGTACGTGTAAGGCAATTCAATGTATAGATGATGTTAGATTTGATGTAGAGATTGTTGGCATTCATAGGCCTATTTCTTTGCGTATGATCTCAGCTATGCAGTTGAAATGATGCATGCACCAGGGTTGTCAGCTCTTTATAGTTACATTCAATGACTTGGATGAGGATCAAAGTTGAGATGTTACCTTAGATAGTCATCCTCTTTTGTGGAACTATGCAAATGTTTTTCCTATGGAGATTCTATGTATGCCCTCAAAATGGGAAATTGACTTTTGTATAGAGCTTGTTCCTGTTGGAAATGAGTTGAGTAAATGAGAGGGGAGGGGTTCAAATCAATTACCACAAAAACATATCCAAGTCCCTTGGATGTCTTAAACAAATTTATCACTGTCACTCGGTTAATAAAGATATTCTGATGTTACTTGGTTAACAAAGTAATCTTTAAGATATTAACTGTGATTATCCTTTAGTGATTAAGTGCAAAAACATAAAGCATAAAGTGAATAACATGTACACATATGACACCAAGATTTAACGTGGAAACCCAATTTGGGAAAAACACCAATTGCAACTAGTTACTATTTTTCACTCTTTTGAAGTGAGCCCTATTAGGAGCCAACCCTGTTAAAGGTTACAAAAACACACTATAAGGTGTGACCCTGTTAGAGGATTTAATCACCCTGTAAGGAGTGGCCTTGTTAGAAGTATTCAAACACTTTAATGTAGAAATGTCACCTTGTGAGAGGATTTACAAAAGACTGTTAAGTTCGCTCTGTTAAGAGATTTAGATCACTGCTACAATTGTTAGAGAGTAACAATGGATTGACCTATTTTAAGAAGCAACTATCTTTGCTAATTCAGATCTCTATTTTGGCTTTAAAATGGATTCTTACTAATCAAATATTCTATTACAGCTCTGTCTGAATATTCTATCCTTAATCAGAATCCCATCTGATTTTGCCTCCACACTTCATATCAAAACTCTGCTATATATCTTCACACGCATTCAATCCAAACTTGACCTTGTATATATATGATAAGCCTTGTCAAGTCAGCCTGAATAACCTTTCAAATAATCAATAATACTTAAGTGTGTCGGCTGCATATAACCAATTAAATATAAAGTGTAAACTGTTGTTAGTCGACTGACACTAAATATCTAACTCGGTTAATACTGTAATCCTTCAATACCCAACTATTACAGTAATGCCCGAGTGAACTCGGTTAGAACTGAAAGTCACTTTGGTCTTCTTCAATTCCCAAGAGTTCTTGGCATACATTGACTCTGCTCAATTTAGGTATATAGACATTTGTGTAACGTCACTACATTTGTGTAAACATCAATGACAATACATAATTGAATTATTATCATAAAAAATCTCCGTCTTTGGCATTTATGACAACACAACATGTCATAATACAAAGAATTATAGAGCAACGGGAACAAGGATAAAAATAATTTATTGATGTCCTTAGCTTCATTTTGATTCTCATCTAGAAAACTCCCTTTGTCTTCACAATCTATGTTTCTGATAAATTTCTCCCTTTGTCATCAATAATATCTCCCTCAATAATCTTTCCTTTAATAATTTCTTTTGGCATGACATCAATAATCTCTCACTCTTTGACAACCAATGCCAAAGACTCTATCCAATGAATTATAGTGTACATTATGTACTGATTCATATGCAATAAGCTCTAAAAATATGCATCAACATGTTAAATCTATTTTGTAGCTCAATTGATGCATCACTAAACTGTCTATTAGTCATGAGCCTCAATTAGGGGAATCACCCCTATCTTTCCTCTAAGATACAAGAATGCATCCTTAGGTAATGGTTTGGGGAATATGTCTACAATTTGTTCTTTAGTATTCACATATTCCAAACTTACTTCCTTTTCATGAACCAATTCTCTCAAGTAATAATACTTTATTGCAATATGCTTAGTCTTTGTATGCATCACAGGGTTCTTTGAAATGTTAATAGCACTAGTGTTGTCACAGTAGATAATAACTAGCTCTTTTATTTCCTCCTTCATACTTGACAATAACTATTTGAACCATATGATATTTGAACAATTAATTGCTGCAAAAACATACTCTGCCTCTGTTGTAGATTGAGAAATGCAATTCTATTTCTTGCTTATCCAGGAGACTAACCTCTTTCCAAGAAATAAAGCTCCACCACTGGTGCTCTTTCTGTCATCAATGCTTCCTGCCCAATCAACATCATTAAAATTCTTCAAATCAAAGTTTCCTCCTTTCTTATACCATAATCCATAATCTTCAGTACCCTTAAGATATCACAGAATCCTTTTGATAGCCATCAAATGATTCTCTCTAGGATTAGCTGAAAACCTTGCAACAATAATGACTGCTAATGCAATATCAGGTCTAGTGTGAACAATATATTGAAGTTTACCAATCATGGATCTGTAGGTAGTCTGATTTACCTCCTTTGAATCATCATCCTTAGAAAACTTATGTCTAGTAGACATAGGTGTCCCAACTGGTCTGGAATATTCCATTCCAAATTTCTTTAGTATCTCTTTGATTTATTTAGAATGAGTAATATAGATACCATCCTTCATCTGATGAACTTTTAAACCAACAAATAATTTGATTTCTCCAAACATAGACATCTCAAATTCCTTACTCATAGCTTCAAAGAATGCTTTGCATAAATCATCATGTCCAGTAAATAGTATATCACCAAAAAATATCTCTGCTAATAGTATCTTGTTATGAGGTTCTTCTTTGATGTACAAGATACTATTATCATTAGTTCTCTGAAATCCAATACTTATCAAGAAACCATGCAATTTTTCATACCAGGCTCTAGGAGCTTGTTTCAGTCCATACAATTCTTTGTGCAGTTTGCAAACCATATTCCTTTTGTTAGGATCTACAAAACTTCAGGTTGCTCAATATAGACTTCCTCTTCAAGAATTCCATTCAAGAATTCAAATTTTACATCCATTTGATATACCTTGAATCCTTTGTGTATTGCATATGCTAGAAGAGTTCTAACTCCTTCAAGTCTTGCAATAGGAGAAAAAGTTTCTCCATAAACAATACCCTCTTCTTGAGCATATCCTTTACATACTAATTTTTCTTTGTTTCTGGAAACTTCACCTTTTTCATTCATCTTGTTTCTGAAAACCCACTTAGTACCAATCAAATTCTTGTCTTTTGGTCTAGGTACAAGAGTCTAGGATTTGTTCTTTTCTATCTTCTCAATCTCTTCATTCATGGCTTCTATCCAGCTTTCATTATTCAATGCATCTTTAATGGTTCTAGGTTCAATTTCACTAAGAAAACATGTACCTTTAAGTTTGTTCCTTGTCATTATACCTTCTATCTGATCTTCAATTATTTTCTAAGGTGCATGATGCCTTCTAACATATTTTGCAAGTATAGGTTCCTTCCTCTTTGATTTTGGGCTTGATCCAATAGGTTCACCATGCTCAAACATTATGTTTTGTTCTTCCAACTGATACTCAGGTTCCACTATCTTAAACTCAGGTGCCTCTATTTGTGACTCAGGTGCCTCTGTCTGTGACTTGATTCCCTCTATCTGTGACTTATTTTCTTCAGTCTAAGAATTGGTTCCCTCTATCTATGACTTGGTTTCAATAGTTAGTAGCTTGGGTTGCACAGGTTGCAACAATGTTTGTGCTAACAAATTTAGTGGTTGACATGGTTGATGTCCAATTACCATTGCGTGTGTCTTAGGTATAGTATCAGGTTCATGATACACAATGTTCCTATAGTCCTTAGGCTCTTTACTACTCTACTCTTCACTTCTCTCTGCAAACTCATCAATCTTTACATGTACACTTTCTATGACTTTATGAGTAGCAAGATTCAAACATTTATATACTTTTCTTTTACAAGAGTGGCCTAGCAATATACCTTCGTCACCTTTGACATAAAATTTTCCATTTCTTGCTTCCTTCAAGATGTAAGATTTACTTCCAACTACTTTGAAATAACAAACATTGGGTTTATAGCCATACCATAATTCAAAATGTGTCTGATTAGTACCTTTCTTCAGTTGAACTCAATTCAAGGTGTGTGCTACAGTGTTGATGGCTTCCTTCCAGTATTTGGTAGCAACATTCTATTAGTACTAACTGAGAGGGGGGGGGTGAATCAGTGGCCTTAAAAATTTATCCTTTAATCACTAACCACCAATCAAATAAATCTCAGATTATTAAGTCCCTACAAGATGCATGCCATGAAATGCTTATAATAATTAACTGTCTATCGGTTTTCCTTTTCTGACCTTATTCTCCTTGATAATCGATCAGCAGCAAAACTTATTTACCGATACTTAGTAAATATGCAGAGTATACCAATCAATCTAGAAATGCATATGTGAAATGTAAAATAGTAAAGTAATAAACCATACACACATAACACATGGATTTTAACGTGGAAACCCTATTAAGGGAAAAACCACTGGGACCGGTACCCCAAATTTTCACTCTTCTGAAGTGAGCCCTGTTAGGAGCCAACCCTATTAAAGGTTAAAAACACACTATCAGGTGTGACCTTGTTAGAGGATTTTATACATAGAGCTTGTCACTTAGTATCGGGAAACTTAGTTTACTACCATTCTTGAATCAGCCTCCTTAAACTGTCAATAGGCTTTAGAAAAATCTAGTGCTACTTTCATGAATCAACCTTTTTGGCACTCCTTGGGATGTACCTTAATATATAGAAGACTGTTAAGTCCTTCTCTATTAAGATACTTGATGCTTCAATGGTTAAACTGAAACACAATGACCTATTTCTAATGCAACTTGAATTGCAGATTTTTAGATCTATTTAAGTATAATAGCTCTCTGATCAATGTATCAATTCAATTCCTTTTGCTCCACACTTTCTACTCTGTGATGCTGTGCTTCACTGTTCGTCGGTGTTTGTAGAATTCTTTAGCTCTCCTTCAGCTTGATTGATCACGACTGTATGAAGTTATCCTTCATCAGTTTCTCTTCAACATCCTCTTTCTATTCACTCCCCTTATCTATATATGGAATGAATAATGTTTGTCTCTTATATAGACATGATATTCCTTAATTCTTGATTCTTGATTCTTGGCATGAAAAACAATCCAGCCAATCTGATTTAAAGCATAACTCCTGATTTATCTCATAGTTATCTTCTTGCCAACTGTACAAATCTTATTTAAATCAATCACTTAACTCTGGTCGAATAAAACAATGAAAACAACTAGTTAAGTCTATCTTTAGCTCTTGCCAACTAGATATTTTGTCATTTTCTAAACTCTCTATTTTGTTAGTCAACTCTGGAGTTAGTCGTCGATGACAACTGTGAGTTCCATCGGTGTGACTCCAGTCAGCTTCGCGATCTCTGTCTGTTGGGCATCAATGAATTTTACTCGTCGGGTAACTCTATTTTTAGCTCGTCGAGCATCCTTTGATTCTACTTCATCGGGTGTCACTGTGATTTTTCTTCATCAGGCAACATTGTCTTCTGCTTGTCGGGTATCACTGTGACTTTTTCTTTTTTGGCTTTACCAATGGTGTGCACTTCGTCGGTGTTGTTTGCCACTTAGTGAATACTTGAATTTTATGCATTGCTGAAAGCATAACCTTTGTTCCATTGATTCTGATCTGAAGTCTTTGACATTATGTACATGACCATATAGATTAGATCAAGTTGACATCAATGACAATACAAACCATTAACTGATTTAATGCCTTACATTATCTTCAACTTAACATTATCAAACATTCAATTAGTTACATGTCATCAATCTCTCAATTTGGCATTTATGGAAACATACTATATTATCACACTATACTATTTCTAATACAATATGAAATATAACAGTTGCAATTGATCAGATTACCAAACAATTTGTTTTGATAACCGGTAAAAATTTCTGACCACCGGTAAGCTCTATGTTAGCTTAGATTTGATTCTTGCAGCTTTCTGTGTTTCTTGTTCTGATGTGTTACGCCCTTCCCTTTTCTCAATATCTCTCTTTTGACTTTTCTTGTTCTTTGATGTCTCTATCTTTTGTCAGCAACTCTCCCTATGGATATGATCTCTCCCTGTTGGAGTAATTTGATAATGGATAATCTTTCTTCTTTTTCTGAAGACTGTGATAATGTGGAAATTTTCTCTCCCTTTGACAACAATGCCAAACAAATATCTCACAGATATCTGACATTAATGTCAAGTGATCTTTTCTCTTGATCCATAATATATTCCTTGAATTTCCCTTATCCATCAGCAATACATCAATATGATCTGGTGCTCAGTTCTGATATATACCTTTCTATATATAGATGTAGCTTTGAAGTTCATCTTGTTGCTTGCATCAACATGAATGATACTCTGATTATGATGTTTATCTCACAGTTAATGATGCCTTTACAATGAGACTATGCAGGGAGCTACAAGGTTGTCCAGAGAGGAGATTTTCTCCTGAAGCCATGGCTTTTATAAGCCAATTTGGATGCTATTTCATTCAGTTTGGAGATTTCTCATATCTTCATCTTGCAGGTTTTGATGACTTTCCTTTGAAGCTTCCTAGATACCCTACAGACATGATCATGTTGATCAAAGTAATGAGGCAAGCACTCCAAGTGAACCTGATCTGTTCAAAGGCAAAGAAGAAAGGCTATGAGTTCCCAATGACCATCGAAGCTTACAGTTGTGTGTCCTAATCAAAAGCAAAGAATGTTCTTAAAACATTCTCAAAGAAGTTCTCTCTAGCAACATATGACATTCTAAGGCCGCAGTATGACCCGGTTGATTATGCCAAAGATGTCTTATAGATGAACCGGGCCATTCACCATGTGCCTAATATTGAGGACTATTGGGCCAATTACAAAGATGACTTGGAGAGCAGGGAAAGATTATATGCCTGGTTAACTATTGAATAGATCAAAAATTTCAATGTTAACATTACGGTGGAAGGGCTAGAAGATGATGGTAATCATCTGTACGATGACACCTACTTGGAGAAAATAAAGTCCACCCATATCAGCTCAGAGCCTATGCTAGACCAGGAAATAAGTTATTTGTAGGCTCTGATGGGGGGTATTTACAAAAGAACAAATCAATGGGTTGAGTGGACTGCAGGTCAAAAGAAGAGGTCAGAGAGGAAGCCTCCCACTTAGCAAACTCTGGTGAAGGCAACTACTGGTGTCGCAACCACTTCCTCAGCAACAATCTCTACCATTGCAAAGGGATCAATTCAATCAACCCTTGGGAGGAGGTGATGAGCCTCCTGAGAAACCTTTTCTCTTAGAGAAGACCTGTGGAGAAGGTCCTCTTCCAAATGTCAGAGTCACAGAAGAAGCTGACCTAAAAAATCAAATTAATTCTATAACTGATCTCCCTAAAGCTACAGAGTTCAAACAACCAATTAGTGTCATTGCTATAGATACTTTAGCTAGGACTTTGACCCAGGAAACTCAAAAGAGGGCATCCCTGATCATAGTTGAAGTTGGAGAGGAAAAACGTAGTACCTCTACAAAATCTGATAAGAGGGGTGGAGAGCAATAGGAGGTTGCCCAAAGTGTAAAAATTATCTCCTCCTCACCTACTTTAGTGAATCCATTCACTTCCCACCCTAAAACTACTCCCCCACTCATAAGGAAGTTGTTCATTGAAGAGTTAGTCTCCGCCAACAAGGTCACTAGCACAGAGTCATGGATAGAAAACACTCTAGAGCGCAAAAGGAAGAAGGTGGAGGAAGAAATTCCCAGCAAGGACACTCTGTCATGGGCTTTTCAGCCCAAGGCTACTACAAGCACTTGTAGAAGAGTGTAAAGACGATGTCTACCCTGGGTCATGATCCTGAGATAGGGCACTTCACCATGGAAGTAGCCGAGCCCACCAAAGAAGGCAGACTCAAAGATCTGGCAGCTTCTGACTTTCAGTTGCAGTCATTTGATATGGGCGCAGCTTGACACGATACCAAAGTGGATTGGTGGAAGTACACCAATGTGGTAATAGAGGAAGATCTGGAAGACCTCAAGACTTCCAAAGTTTATCTTAAGGCAGAAGTGGCTCAGCTGACTGATTTCATCAGACAGCTCCAAACTCCTATTGTGAGTGCCCCCAGTACCCAAACTTCTTTTGATCCCAGTGCTGCTGAGAACCAAGCCATTCTGGCTAAGTTGCAAGAGGATTGACATTATGGGTAGATTGGTAAGAGGTGGATTGAGAGGCTTGAGTCAGAAGGTCTAGTGATCATTTAGCAGTTAGGTAATGTTTTTCTAAGGCTAGAAACAGAGAAGAGCAACATTGAGAAAAATCTATAGACTCTCACCGTAGAGAGAGTAAGATGCCAAGAATGGTTAGTCATGTTGCATGTGGCAGTGAAGATGAAGACCAAGGAGGTCCTAAAAGCTAAGATCCTATAGAAGGGTGATGAGCCCTTGATCGAATGGCTCCAAATCCTAGAGTTCAAAATTGAAATGATCATTCAGGCCGAGACCGGGCTACAACAAATAGATATTAAAGTGCAAGAGGAGAAAAGTAAGGATTATAAACTCCTCCTAGGACTTCATGTGGAATAAAAAACTAGCGGTGAAGGCAAATAAATAGTTGGAGTGGCCAACATGCAGAAGTCATTCACAGATTACCTGCACAAGTTAGTGGAGTAGTCTTCGACTCATTTAGACAAGGTGCTAGAACTCCAACAATTGAGTGGATGCATCTTTAGAGCTATGGAGGAACTTAAAGACCAGATAGAAGCAATCAAGACTCTAGCCAAAGAACATTCCAGATGGCTCATCCATTACACCAATGTCCACATTAACAGACATGAAGAGCTCATCCAAGTCATAACTGCTGTGATCGCCTATAGGGCCAAATTAGATAAGGGGAAGGAAACTAAATCATAAATATATTCTCTCCTTATGCTTATTTTGTAAGTTTTGTAATGGATAAACCTTTGGTTATCATTTCTGGTTGGGGAAGTTGAATCGTTTTGATTACTCCTTTTTGTAACGGTCCAATCTGGAACTCTATATGTATTTTTCCCAAAATCAATACAAAGGTTGGCTAAATTTTGGTGTGAAGAATATCATTGTTGCTGAGTCAATTGTGTATGTCTGAATGTCATTTCTTTAACTGTTCCATTGCATTTCATTTATCTTTATGTTGAATTTGAACTTCTCTTTTGAGTTAGATTTGTAATCTGTATTTGAACCAGAATTCTGTATTAAGATTTGATACGGTTAATTAAGGGGGAAATTAGTTGCTACTCTAAGTTTTGGAAATGTTCTTATGATATAGATTGAATCATATCATTATATTGTTAGCTTTCAGTCTTGCATCTACATTTTAACAATCATCCATGCATCACCAGCTTTGGGAGTTAATCTGATTGATAAAGTCTCAGAATTGGCTAGATTTAGAGTTGTGTTTACTTTGCCCGAGCTATTTTCTGTCTAGATTTGGCTTGGTTTACCTCTCCTGCTCTCGGGTTAAGAGCATACCCCTGTTAGATTAGGAAATATTTAAATTCATTGAAAATTATTCATATAAGGGAGCTATACCTTCTAATTCAGAGGGAAAATAGGTTCTCAAGTAACTATTTCCCATCTGTTGTATTCAATTGTTCTTAAAACATTTTTGGGTATTTTAGAGTTACTTTCGAAAGAACAATCTATTTACCAACATATACCATAAGCCAAATTCCTTAGTATTCTTAAGATATCTTAGAATTCTTTTCACAATAGTCATATGTGATTCCCTAGGGTTAGCAAAAAATCTAGCAACAATTTCTACTGCATGTGCAATATCTAGTCTAGTGTGTACAACATACATGAGTTTTCCAATCATTGATATATACAAAGTCTGATTTACCTTTGTTGTCTTGTCCTCCTTTGTCAACTTACTTCCAGTAGCCATCGGTGTTCCAACTAGTTTGGAATCTTCCATCTTGAATATTTTCAGGACCTCTTTGATGTATTTGGACTGTGTAATGAAAATACCTTCACTTTGTTGAATGATCTGTAGACCAAGAAACAACTTGATCTCTCCAAACATAGACATCTCAAATTATTTTCTCACCTCATCATCAAATGACTTACATAGTATATCATTGCCTCCAAATATGATGTCATCAACAAATATTTCAGCAATCAAAATGTTAGCATCAATATCTTTTTTCAAATAAAGATTACTATTTTCACTAGTCCTTATGAATCCAATACTTATTAGATAGGAATGAAGATGTTCATACCAGGATCTGGGAGCTTGTTTTAATCCATACAAGGCTTTGTGAAGTCTACATACCATGTTCCTCTTGTCTGGATCTACAAACCCTTCTGGTTGCTCAATGCATACCTCTTCTTCAAGTATTCCATTTAGGAATGTTGACTTGACATCCATTTGATATACTTTGAATC
>MU225839.1:1147475-1159778 GCA_018584345.1 Thuja plicata
AACATCTTGAATGCTTCAGATTTATCTTTTAGAAACATAACTGTCATCATTCTAGAGTAATAATCAACAAAGAGAATAAAATATCTATCTCCATAATAGCTCTTTGTCCTCATAGGTCCACATAAATTAGTATGCACTAATTCTAGAATATCACCAGATGTATGGGTTTTACTTTTGAAACTAGACTTTGTCATTTTACCTTTTTGACAATTTTTGCACATGATGTTGTCTGGCTTTGTCATCGTCAGAAAGCCTCTTACATTTCTTCTTCTACTTATTTTTATCATGTTGTCAAAATTCACATGACACAATCTTTTGTGCCACAACCATATGTCTTCATTTCTAGTCATTAAGCAAGTGGTGTTAGTGTCATTCAGAGAGAATAAGTTACCTTTAGTCTATTCACCGGTACCAATTAGTTTTCCTGAATCATTAAAGATTTTTGCCTTCTTGTTCTCAAATGCTACTCTATGACCTAAATTATTCAGCTGAGAAACACTCAACAGATTATAATACAATCCTTTTACCCAATAAGCATTTTCACATTTAATCAGGTTATTCAACATTATAGTTCCTTTACCTTCAACCGGACAAGGTGTATCATTACCCATTCTTACTGTACCACCATTATAATACTCAAAAGTGTTAAAATTTTCTTTGTCACCGGTCATGTGGTGAGTGCGACCACTGTCTATAATCCAGATGTCATTCTTGCTAACCTTAGATATGAGTGCAGTTTCTAGATACCTTTCATCTTCATCTGAATCATCTTTCACAACTACAAATACCATCTCGATGTCTTCATCAGGTTCGGTATTAGTATCTTCATCTTTGCAAGTAGCTAGGTAGCTAGCCTTCTTGCCTTTATCCTTGTAGTCTCGAGTATCTCTTCTTTCTGATTATTGGTAACTTCTGTAATCTTTGTTATCACCTCTGTCAGATTTCTTCTCAAAAGATCTGTCATTAACTTTGTCATCTTTCCTTTTGTTAGGACATCTTGCAGCATAATGTCTGATCTCTTTACAATTAAAGCATACAAGTGGTAACTTGCCTTTTTATTTACCTTTTCCTCTTTGCATTCTCCTTTCCATGAGTGCTTCTATTTCATCTAGATATTCTTCTTCACTTTCACTTTCACTATCTCTTCTAGATGTGTGTCTCTGACTGGATTTGGTTATTCTCATAGAAGACTTAAATGCAGCCTCTAAGTTTGGTAAGACACTATTATCAAAGTTATTCATCTCGAATGAAATCATTCTACCAATCAAACTATCAAGAGTAACTGTATTTTTTGCAACTGCTCTCATTTCTTGAATAGATGAAACTCTAATAGCATATGCAGGCAATAAGGTTCTTAAGATTTTACTTACCACTGTCTCCTCTTCAAGTGTACCTCCAACACCTCGTATAGAATTGACTACTTCTTTTATTCTTTTGTTGTACTATGTGATTTTTTCTCCTTCTTTCATTCTGAGATCATCAAATTTTCCTCTAAGGCTTTCTGCCTTGGCTCTCAAAACATTTGCATCACCGCCATGTACAAGCTTCAGTTTGTCCTACATTTTCTTTGCAGTTATGCAATCTTTGACATCTTCAAATTCAACATCAGAGAGAGGAAGAAATCTCTATGACCATGCAGTTGTGCTCATGCTTCACTCTCAATTGATCTACTGTTAATGGTCCTATGGGAAACACATATTCAGTATCTAAGTATTGAGTAACATCATTACCAATACCTGATAAGTGGAGTCTTATCCTACTTTTCCATGAAGCAAAGTTGTCTTTGTTCAACTTGGGCACATCTCATATGTTCATCTTGTGATCTTGACTTAGGTCTTGAAACCTTCCTTCTAAGCACACAAGCTCGGATACCAATTGTTATTAATAACTGAGAGCGGGGGGTAAATCAGCGGCCTCAAAAATTTATCCTTTAATCACTAACCACCAATCAAATAAATCTTAGATTATTAAGTCCCTACAAGATGCATGCCATGAAATGCTTATAATAATTAACTGTCTGTTGATTTTCCTTTTTTGACCTTATTCTCCTTGATAACCAAAAAAGCAACAAAACTTATTTACCAATACTTAGTAAATATGTAGAGTATACCAATCAATCCAGAAATGAGTATGTGAAATGTAAAATAGTAAATTAATAAACCATACACACATAACACATGGATTTTAATGTGGAAACCCTGTTAAGGGAAAAACCACTGGGACCTATACCCCAATTTTTCACTCTTCTGAAGTGAGCCATGTTATGAGCCAACCCTGTTAAAGGTTACAAACACACTGTTAGGTGTGACCTTGTTAGAGGATTTTATACATAGAGGTTGTCACTTAGTATCAGGCAACTCAGTTTTCTACCATCCTTGAATCAGCCTCCTTCTTAGACTGTCAATAGGCTTTAGGAAAATCTAGAGCTACTTTCAAGAATCAACCTTTTTGGCACTCCTTGGGATGCACCTCAATATATAGAAGACTGTTAAGTCCTGCTCTGTTAAGAGACTTGATGCTTCAATGGTTAAACTGAAACACAATGACATGCTTCTAATGCAACTTGAATTGTATATTTTCAGATCTATTTAAGTACAATACCTCTCTAATCAATGTATCAATTCAATTCCTTTTTCTCTACACTTTCTACTCTGTGATGCTGTGCTTCAATTCAATCAGTTAAGTGAATAGAGAGAGGATCAGTTTCTCTTCAGCATCCTCTTTCTATTCACTCCCCTTCTCTATATATGGAATGAATAATGCTTGTCTCTTATATAGACATGATATTCCTTAATTCTTGATTCTTGATTCTCGGCATGAAAAACAATCCAGCCAATCTGATTTAAAGCATAACTCCTAATTTATCTCGTAGTTATCTTCTTGCCAACTATACAAATCTTCTTTAAATCAATCACTTAACTTTGGTTGAATAAAACAATGAAAACAACCAGTTAAGTCTATCTTTAGCTCTTGCCAACTAGATATTTTGTCATTTTCTAAACTCTCTGCTTTGTTGATCAACTCTGCAGTTAGTCATCGGTGATAACTACCAGTTTTGTCGGTGTGACTCCAGTCAACTTTGGGATCTCCATCCATCGGGTATCAATAAATTTTACTTGTCGGGTAACTCTATTTTCATCTCGTTGGGCATCCTGTGATTCTGCTTCATCGGGTCTCACTGTGATTTTTCTTCGTCGAGCAACACTATCTTCTGCTCATCGGGTATCACTGTGAACTTTTATTTTTTGGCTTTACCGATGGTGTGCACTCCATCGGTGTTGTCTATCACTTAGTGAATACTTGAATTTTATGCATTGTTGAAAGCATAAGCTTTGTTCCATTGATACTCTGAAGTCTTTGGCATTATGTACATGACCATACAGATTAGAACAAGTTGACATCAATGAAAATACAAACCATTAACTGATTTAATGCCTTGCATTATCTTCAACTTAACATTATCAAACATTCAATCAGTTACATGTCATCACATTCTTTTCGATCATCAAGGTTCTTGCACAATCCATAATGGATATGTTCCTTCTTTTTTCTATCCCATTTTGCTGTGGTGTTCCTGGGGCAGATACTTGTCTCTTGATTCCTCTTTCATTACAGAATTTGTTGAAGCCATTAGAATGAATTCACCTCCTCTGTCAGATATTAGGCATTTAAGTTTCTTTCATGTTTCCTTCTCAACTCTGGCAAGGTACTACCTGAATTTATGAAAAGCTTCTAATTTTTCTTTGAGAAACATAACAGTCATCATTCTGGAATAGTCATCAAAAAATATAATGAAATACTTATCTCTTGTGTAACTTATTGTTCCAATTTGTCCACACAAATCATTATGTACCAACTCCAAGACTTCTTCTGTATTGTAATTCTTGCTCTTGAAACTAGTTTTTCCCATTTTACCAATTTGACATTGTTTGCATATTGCCAATTTAGGTTTCTTCAAATAGGAATACCTATTACTCTTTTTCTCTTGCTTATGTTGATTAGGTTATCAAAATTCACTTGACACAATCTTTTATGTCATAACCATCTTTCTTCTACTTGTGCAATAAAACATGAACTTTTATTGAGATCAAGATAAAATAGATTACCTTTGGTTTTCCTGCTAGTTCCAACTAGGTTTCCCTTACCATCCAGGAACTTGGCCTTACCATTCATGAATTCTACCTTGAAACCAATGTTATTAAGTTGTTCCACACTTAGTATATTACACCTTAGTCCTTCAACCCAATAAGAATTATCACATTTGATTCCTTCAGTTAGAGAAATACAACCTTTACCTTTCACATAGCACGGTTCATCATTCCCAAAATTGACACTCCCACCATCATAGTGCTCAAGATGTTCAAATTTAGTTTTATCACCAGTCACGTGGTGAGAACAACCACTATTGATTATCCAAGTTTCATTCTTTCTAATATGAGAGAAAAGTGTAGTCATTTCATTTTCTTCATTTCCCGACTCATTCTTAATAGCAATGTAAACCATTTCATCTTCATCTTCATCACTATCAGAATCTTTAGAAATATAACAATATTTCTTACCTTTGTCCTTGTATATTTTGTAGCTTTTGAAATCTTTCTTTCCTTTGTACTTTTTCAACTTTCTCTCACCCTTGTCTTCTTTTTTTGGACACTTAGCAGCAATATGACCAACCTCATCACATGAAAAGAAAATCAATGGTATTCTTCCTTTGTACTGTCCTTTTCCTTTGGCAGCTCTCTTTGTGAGTAATGCTTCAATGATTTCTATATCTTCATCATCAAAATCATCATCACTATCATTGTCAATATGTTTTCCTTTTGATTTTCTATCCATCCTACCAAAGTTTAATTTAGCTTTGAATGCAGACTCCAAATTGCTAGGATTAGGAGAATAATTGTCAAAATTGTCTAACTCAAAAGTTGTAAGTCTTCCAACCAATCCATCTAGAGTTAAATATCATTATTGTACCTCATCTCTTG
This sequence comes from Thuja plicata, assembly GCA_018584345.1. Lineage (NCBI taxonomy): Eukaryota > Viridiplantae > Streptophyta > Pinopsida > Cupressales > Cupressaceae > Thuja > Thuja plicata. The sequence goes on from MU225839.1 coordinate 1,152,455, forward strand.
AATAGCTAAAACTATAATTGCATAGATAGGAAGTAAAGTTCTCAATACCTTACTAACCACTGTTTTGTCTTCAATTGTTCCACCGAAATCTCTGATGACACTGACACTTTTCTTGATTCTTTCATTGTATTTTGTAATGTCTTCTCTTTCTTTCATTTTCATCTGATCAAACTAACATCTGAGACTTTCTAATTTGGCTTTCTTTACATTTTCATCTCCTTCATGGAGATCATGTAGTTTCTTCCACATATCATAGGCAATAGGGCAGTCCTTGACCTCATCAAATTCAGAATAGTTGAGTGAAGAAGCTATATCAATCATCATTATGTTATGATGCTTCATTTCCACCATTTGATCCACATAATAGGTCTCGATGGTTCCACATACTTGTGATCCAATAATTGCAAGCCAGTATCTCCAATAGTAGATAGATGTAGCCGCATCAAATCTTGTCATGCAGTGAAGTTGTCTTTGTTAAGCTTGGGGATCTCCCTTCTATAAGACATCTTTGATCTTTAGCTTAGGCCTTGAAACCTTCCCTAAAAGCACTTGGTGCTCTGACACCAATTGTTGGAAATGAGTTGATTAACTAAGAGGGGAGGGTTGAATCAATTACCACAAAAACATATCCAAGTTTCTTGGATGTCTTAAAAAAACTTATCACTGTCACTCGGTTAATAAAGATATTATGCTATTACTCAGTTAACAAAGTAATCTTTAAGATATTAACTGTGCTTATCCTTTAGTGATTAAGTGAAAAAACATAAAGCATAAAGTAAATAACATGTACATAGATGACACCAAGATTTAATGTGGAACCCCAATTTTGGGAAACCACTAATTGCAACTAGTTACTATTTTTCACTCTTGTGAAGTGAACCTTGTTAGGAGCCAACCCTATTAAAGGTTACAAAAACACACTGCAAGGTGTGAACCTGTTAGAGGATTTAATCACCCTATAAGGAGTGTCCTTGTTAGAGGTCTTCAAACACTTTAATGTAGAAATGTCACCTTATGAGAGGATTTACAAAAGACTATTAAGTCTACTCTGTTAAGAGATTTAGATCACTACTACAATTGTTACAGAGTAACAATGGATTGGCCTGCTTTAAGAAGAAATTGTCTTTGTTGATTCAAATCTCTATTCTGGATTTAAATTGTATCCTTACTGATCAAATATTCTATTGAAGCTCTGTCTAAATATTCTATCCTTAATCAAAATCCCATCTGATTTCACCTCCACACTTCATATCAAAACTCTTCTATATATCTTCACACACATTTAATCCAAATTTGACCTTGTATATATATGATAAGCCTTGTCAAGTTATCCTAAATAATCTTTCAAAAATTCAATAATACTTAAGTCTGTTGGCTGCATATAACCAATTAAACATAAAGTGTAAACTATTGTTAGTCCGCTGACACTGAATATCTAACTCGGTTAACACTATAATCCTTCAATGCCCAACCATTACTGTAATGCCTGAGTGAACTCGGTTAGAACTAAAAATCACTTCGGTCTTCTTCAATGCCTATGAGTTCTTGGCATACATTGACTTTGCTTGGTTTAGGTATATAGGCATTTGTGTAACATCACTACATTTGTGTAAACATCAATGACAATACATAATTGAATAATTGGTATCAACAGTTTCTAGTGTGGAGCCTATCTCCAAGGCGCCGTATTAGATGACGACTCAGGAGTTGAGTGATTTGTGACTTCAGCTGGAGGATTTGTTGGAAAAGGGCTTCATTCATCCCAATGTTTCTCCTTGTGGAGCTCCTATCATATTTGTGAAGAAGAAGGATGGTTCTCTCCGACTGTGCATTGATTACACATAGTTGAATAAACTTACTATCAAGAACTAATATCCTTTACCCAGAATCGATGACCTATTTGATCAGATTAAGGGCAAAAAGGTGTTCTCTAAAATTTATCTCATCATGGTACCATCAATTGTGGATTCATGAGGCAGATATTCACTGGAAAACTTTTCACACCATATATGGACATTATGAGTTCATAGTGGTGCCATTTGGTTTGACCAATGCACCATCAGTATTTATGAGCTTGATGAATGGAGTCTTTCATACATATTTGGATTGATTTATCATTGTGTTCTTAGATTATATTTTGTTCTACTTGCATACTATTGAGGAGCATGTGGAGCATTTGAGACATGTGTTGCAGTGTTTGAGGGATAATCAGCTATATGCCAATCTAGCAAAGTGTGATTTTTTCCAGATAGAGATCAAGTATTTGGGCTATGTGATATATAGTGAGAGTATCTCTGTTGATCCCTCTAAGATTCAAGATATAGTGGAGTGTCCAACACCCACTAATATTTTGGAGGTTCATAGCTTCATTAGGCCTGGCAAGGTGTTCAATCTGGCATCAGAGTGCAAGTTCTACATTGGGAACTTAATGCACCCATTTGATTTTTTGTTGTGCATTATTTATTTATTTAATGTATGCTAATTAAGTCTATCTCATGCAATATGCCTATGAGACATAGAGGTCTTGGCATAGGTCATAGAAGAGGCTGAGGTTGAGGTCAGGATAGAGACATCCATCATAGTTCCTCACTGATTTCACATCCCAAGGGTTCACATGAGGAGCAACAACAAGATGAAGATAGTGAGCATAGAAGGTCAGAGTAGAAAAGGAGCCAATAGGGAGAGTCAAAGGGTACTATCACCGATTTGTGTAGGATTTCTTGAGGATAGCTCACTCCATTACTTTCCTACATAGAAAAGGGAAGAAGTTCATTTGGTCAAAGAAGTGTGAGTTTGCATTCTAGACTCTTAAGGAGAGATTGATGAGTGCTCCCATATTCACAATACTAGATCCATCTAGTGACTTCATGGTGTGTACTGATGCATCTTTGGATGGAATCAGAGAAGTACTCATGCAGGATGGTCGTCTAATTGTGTACAAGTCTAGGAAATTGAAGGACCATGAAATGAACTACCTAACACATGATTTGGAGCTTTGTGCAGTAGTTCATGCACTTTAGAGATGGAGACATTTCCTTTTGGGACATCGGTTTGAGCTTCATAGTGATCATCACAATTTGCAGTATATATTCACACATCCAAATCTAAATGCTAGACAACATTGATGGATGAATTTCTTATGTGAGTATGACTTCAAGGTGAAGTACATCCAGGGCAAAGAGAATGTTGTTACAGATAAATTGAGTAGGCAAAGGCATGCAATTTCAGCAGTCATTCTTAGTATTGATTTGAGGAGTCACATTATTCAAGCACTTCCTATGGACACCTAGTACCAGGAAGTGAAGGTAGAGATTGATGTAGGGAGGCCCTTAGAGGGTAGATATTCAGGTTTCACCTCAGAAGATGATGGAATTTTGTGCCACCTAGGTTGTATTTATGTTCCTCCATCAGATTGATTATGCACTTTGATTTTGTTAGAGGCTCATCATGCACCCTATTTAGCACATATTGGAGTGAAGAAGATGCATGTGGATCTCCGATAGCTCTATCACTGGTCTAGGATGAAGAGGGACATTAAAAATTTTGTTTCATATTTCTTGGAGAGTCAGAGAGTTAAGGCAGAGCATCAACATCCTGCAAGGCTTCTACAACCCAATCTTGTTCCCAAGTGGAAGTGGCATGTTATTTCTATGGATTTCATTGTTGGTCTACCAGTTTCTTCTTGGAGGAATGGCACCATAATGATCACTATAAATTGGTTGACTAAGGTGGCACACTTATCACCTTTGTGATCTTCTTATACAATGGCTATTGTTGCATGAATCTTTATGGAGGATATTGTTCATCTACATGGCATTCCTAGGAGGATCATCACAGATTGAGATTCTATATTCACTTTACATTTTTGGATTTCTCTTCAGGAGGCATTGGAGACACAATTGGACTTCAGTTTAGCATATCATCCTGAGACGGATGGACAGACTAAGAGGTTCAACCATCTATTAGTGGACATGTTGTGTATGTAAATGATGGATCAATAGTCACGTTGGGAGGAATACTTGTACCTAGTGAAGTTTTCTTATAATAATGGTTACCACAACTTGATCAGGATGACACCTTTCTAGGATTTTGCAGTCATCATTTTCATACACCTCTGAGTTGGGACAAATTGGAGTATCGTGTACTATTGGGTCCTGATATACTCTGAGATATGGAATAGTAGGTGAAGTGCATTTGTGAGCACTTGATTGTAGGACCTTTCCATTTTTGCAAGGGTTCTAATTTGTTGTCTCGCTTTGTAGGTCCATTTTAGGTTCCTGAGTGTATAGGTCTAGTTTCCTATCTTCTTGATTTGTCACCCAGCTTGTCTCATATTCAAGATGTTTTTCATTTATCAGTTCTTGGATGGTATCTGTTGGAATACAAACACCACTAAGAGGGGGGGGGTGAATCAGTGGTTACTTAAAAACTTGTTCTTTTCAACTTTTCAATCTTTTCACTTTTACAAATATAACATTAAGTTATGAAATGAGAACAAGAAATAAAAGAAGAACAAATTACACAATATTTATAGTGGAAAACCCCTTAGGGTAAAAAACCACTTTTAATTTGAAATTTTACTAGCCTTGTGGGCAAATCTTTTAGAGCTCCAACTCTGGGAAGCACCAACACCCTATTTTCAAAACACCAATTTCAAGGAACACCAATCCCTTACACCTGAAGCACCAACTTCAAGAATACAAGAAGCACCAACTTCCAAACTAAAAAATGAGATAAAAATCAGAGGATCATCTCTGTTACATTACAAATCATGAATCAAAAATTCAACTCCAAGTTGAAAACATAAAGCAAGATACACTTCACTTCTTCTCTCTCTCTTGCTGATTCTTTTGTATCAAAACAAGTCTTCTTTTACATATGATCTTTATCAAGACAAAAAAACTTAAAATCTGATATGAATCCCTTAATATGATATCATGATCATACATTTGAATACCAGAAGATAAATTGATTAAATTATCTCCAAACTATTAACCTTCTTGAGAAATCAACAACTAGTTTCCCCTCAAAATATTAATAATTCAATTGTGTATGTATGCACCATTAAAATATCTGATTAATAAATGATTCAAATGACTGAAAATAGTATTATAATCCTTCCTCAATCTCTGATTATACTCTACAATCATCAACCATTCAACACATTTTAAATTTGAAAGAAATATTATTACCATTCAAAATTCTGTCTTGTAGACTGCATACTATCCTTCTAGTCTACTGCACATATCTCTCATGTGCACATATCTCTCATGTCCTGCACTTTTTCTAAAAAAAACCTTTTGGATGTTTTATAGGAATGTATCCTCTACTTATAAAAGGAAGTAGAAATTTTGGAGACTTTTACATACCCCAAACTGAAATTAGACCAAAACTGCTCAGAAACGGTTATAACTGTCTAAAACTGCCTTGGTCTACAGAACATTTGAACTGTATGATCATTCTTTAGTCTAAAACTAGAAACAACCCATTTCAGTACCTTCTGTTACCTTTCTGAAAAAGTATAATAGTTTTGAGTTTTTTTAACACTTAATATGCGCAAAACTGATTAGACTGAAATCAGTTAGTTATAAAATTAAGACTGTTTTAAGCTTAACTAACTATATAAAGTGTTAAACATTCTGAAACTCAACACTAATCAGCATAGTGAATATTAAAAAGATATAGGAATTAATTAGGATTATAATTCACTAAAAATTCATGTGTCATTAATACACTTTAACTATTTGAGACCTCTGACCATCATTTGCACATCGAACCATCAGGTTATATTGACATCAATGGCAATAAGAAAAAACCAAAATACCAAAGGTGCAACATACTCCCCCTTTGGAATTGATGTCAATACCACAAACCTCTATAAAACAAACCTTGCATGTACCTATAAATGTACCTCACCACCTGTATAGAATCCATCAATACATCATATCAATCCATCATATCAACATCACAACTTCATTTGTTAACATGCATTTTCTCCCCCTTTGACATCAATGACAAAGGAGATATACCAAGGTTTGTTAGAGTATTATTACTCTATGCTTAAGCTTAACTTAGGTGCATTATTAATTAATTCTTAATTAATAATGTGCAGCCTAGTTTTTGTCTTTAGGGTTTCTATCTCACCTTTATAAGGTTGAGCATTGTACTTTTCATTTCATTCTCTATTGCATTTTTCTCACATTTCGAGAGCAATATTCTTCTCTATCTTTTCTTCTCTTGTGACAGGTTATTGGCAAACAGAGGTTATTGGGTTGCTGTGAAGTTGGATTTACCAACTACTACATGGTATCAGAGCTCAGAACTGTGGCTGCCTGTTCCTGATTTGAAGATTTTTTAGAGTTTCAAGGGTTTCATCTTTCAGCCGTAGCCTTTGGTTGAATCTGGAAAAAATAAATTTTAGAGGCATCTTGGGTCAAAACAGACCTCTCTAATGGATTTAGAGGGTCGATCCGGTGAATTTTGATATAAAATTCGACCTATCTAGCCTCCGGAGCATCTGGAAATTTTTTTTTCCCTCCAAGGGCCGTACAGCACGCTAAACGAGAAAAAAAATTCAAAAAAACTCATGTTTTGCACCGGTTTAGGGCGTAGTCGAGCGCGCCGCCAGAGCGCCACCCCGGCGTCACCCTGGCGCCACCGCACCGCCCGTGGGCCGCTCCGCCAGGGCGCCGCCTGCTGCCCACCGCAGCGCCACCAGCGGGCCGCCGCGCCGCCAGGCTGCAGTCATAGCGCCACCCGCCAGCGGCCGCCACGCCACCCGTCAGCCGCCCCTTCTCCTCCACTCACATAGCGGTGATGTCAGCCTGACGTCATCGCCGGTAACTTTTTTCCAGTGAAGAATTCAAATTTTCTGGCGAAAAATCCATTTTCCGGCGGTCGGAAAATTTTTTCGGTGACAGTACGACGACCATCAAATTTAACCACACAGAGGTGTGACGGCCATTTGGACGTCAAATTTAGCCCAGGGACTGGTTTTTTCCAGCAAGCTCACTCTTCAGGGTACCTGTTGGTTTTTTGCTCGTATCTTGAGCAAACGGACTCAAAAACGCAAGTGTCTTATATCGTCGAAAAGGTGTTTCCAAGACGGACGCATTGGTGCAGGTCTCATTTCCTGATTTTTTCATTTGGTTTCTGATTTTCGGAGTCAAAGTAATGCCTTCATTTGTGCTCCTGTTTGGCTTCTGGAACTCAGGTTTTCTCCTCGTTTCTTTGTGTACTTTCAGTAGTTGATTATTTGTGGTGCATAGGGGATAGAATTATACACTGTAGGGGGGGTGCTTTTTACTTTCTGTTATTTACTTTC
>MU225840.1:0-29116 GCA_018584345.1 Thuja plicata
CCACGTTTTTGGCAAAATGGGGTCATGCAAATCCACATTCCCATTCTCAAAAAGGGCATCCAAACAGGGAATTGCACCCCATAACTGGGTTATGGGCAGCATAACCCGTTTATGGGGTGCAACCAAATGGGCCCTAAGTTCATATAGAGGAGGAGAATTTATATCAAATGAATTCACTAATTTCTATAATGAGCATGGTATAAAAACACATATTTCTGCACCAAGAACACCACAGCAAAATGGGATTACTGAGAGAAGGAATAGATCAATAGTTGGTTCTACTAGAACACTGATGATAGAGAAAGGCATCACCCAAATATTCTGGAGGGAACCTGTCACTACTACTGTCTACACACTAAACAGAGTACAATTGAAGAAGGACACAAAGAAGACTCCTTATGAGCTTTGGTATGGTAAAAAACCCAAAGTCAATTACTTCAAAATATTTGGTAGTCAATGTTATGTCTTAAAGGATGATATAAATGGAAAGCTTGATGCCAAGAGTGATGAAGGTATTTTTCTAGGGTATTCTACCAAGAGCAAAGCTTATAAATGTCTCATCAAGGCTTCTAAAAAAATTGTTGAAAGTGAAAATGTAAAGATAAATAAATTTGCAGAAAAAAAATGAGTTGGAAAGCATAAAAGAACTAGAGGACTACAACAAGTTCATATACTGTGAAGAACCCATCACTCTACCCGAGAAACAATTCTTAATTCCAGAACAACAGAATGTTGCAACCGACGGTCAGGATGATAATCAAAATAATGTGCAAGGTGATGAAGAATAGAATGAAGATCAAAATGAGGATCAAGTTGATACACAAAGAGTTGTACCTATACTTGCAAGATATGTAAGAAGGAACCATCCAGGGATCTAGATCATAGGAGATAAGAAAGATGGTACAAGAACAAGAAGTAAGTCTTTAAACTCAAATTGTTTAATTTATGAGTTTGAGCCAAAATTTGTCAATGCTGCACTAGATAATGAGGAATGGGTAAGTGTTATGAATGATGAGATTGAGAAGAACAAGACATGGTCACTTGTGCCAAGACCAGATGAAAAGAATTTCATTGGTACAAAATGGATATTCAGGAATAAGCTAAATGAGAATGGAGAAGTCACAAGGAACAAAGAAAGACTAGTATGCAAGGGGTATGCACAAGAAGAAGGTATAAACTATGGAGAGACCTTTGTACCCATTTCTAGGCTAGAAGGAGTAAGAATAATACTTGCTTATGGTGCATTCAAAGGATTCAAATTATATCAAATGGATGTCAAGTTAGCATTCCTAAATGGAATACTTGAAGAAGAGGTATACATTGAGCAACCAGAAGGGTTTGTCGATCCAGACAAGAGAAACATGGTATGTAGACTTCACAAAGCCCTATATGGATTGAAACAAGCTCCTAGAGCCTTATATGAATGACTTCATTCCCATCTAATAAGTATTGGATTTGTAAGGACTAGTAAAAATAGTAATCTTTATTTGAAGGAAGATACTAATGCTAACACTTTGATTGTTGAAATATTTGTTGATGACATCATATTTGGAGGAAATGATATGCTATGCAAATCATTTGCAAGTGAGATGAGAAAAGAGTTTGAGATGTATATATTTGGAGAGATCAAGTTTTTTCTTGGTCTACTGATCATTCAACAAAGTGAAGGTATTTTCATTACACAGTCCAAATACATCAAAGAGGTCCTGAAAATATTCAAGATGGAAGATTCCAAACCAATTGGATCACCGATGGCTACTAGATGTAAGTTAACAAAGGAGGACAAGAAAATAGAGGTAAATCAGACTTTGTACAGATCAATGAGTGGGAAACTCATTTATGTTGTACACGCTAGACCAGATATTGCACATGCAATAGGAATTGTTGCTAGATTTTCTGCTAACCCCAGGGAATCACATATGACTATTGTGAAAAGAATTCTAAGATATCTGAAGAATACTAAGGAATTTGGCTTATGGTATAGAAGAGAAGACAAATTTGAACTTAAGGTGTTTATTGACACTGATTGGGCTGGAAATCTTGATGACCGGAAGAGCACAACTAGAGGAGCATTCTTTATGGGTGACAAACTTATCACATGGATTAGCAAGAAGCAATGATGCATCTCTTAGTCTACTACAAAAGCAGAATATGTTGTTGCTACTACCAATTTCTCAAATATTGCATGGATCAAATAGTTGCTAGAAGGTATGCATATGAAGATCTTAGAACCAGTAATTATCTATTATGATAACACCAGTGCAATAAACATTTCCAAGAATCCAGTCATGCATGCAAAGACTAAACACATTGCCTTCAAGTATCATTATTTGAGAGAACAAGTTCAAGAAAAAGAGGTGATACTTGAGTATGTGCAATCAAAAGAACAATTAGCTGATATCTTCACCAAGCCACTGCCCAAGGATACATTTGAGTACTTGAGAAAGAGACTAGGGGTAAAACCCTTGTCTACCAGTTAGTAAAATGACTGAAGGCTGCATCAGCCTACATATTATCAGAATATCATTCATATTGATGAAAGAAAAGAGATGAACTTCAAAGATACATCTATATACAGACAGGTATATATCAAAACTGAGCACCAGAGAATATTGTTGTATTGTTGATGGATAAGGGGAATTCAAGGAATATATTATGGATGGAAAGAAAATGATTGTTTGACATGAATGTCAGATATTTGTAAATTATTTGTTTGGCATTGTTGTCAAAGGGAGAGAGATTACCCATATTATCACATCTTTCTAGAAAGAAAGAAAGGTTATCCATTATCAGATTACTCCAATAGGGAGAGATTATATCCTAAGGGAGAGAAAATTGTATAAAAGATTACAAAAAGGGAGAGTTGCTGACAAGAGAAAAAAAATCAAAAGAGAGAGAACAGTCAAAAGAGAGAAATTGACACAAGAAGAGGACTCAACACATCAGAAGATAGAGAGCTACAAGAATCAAATCTAAGCTAAAGAAGAGCTTACCGGATATCATACATTTATCGATTATCAAACAAAAATATTGGTAGTTTGATGAATCTCAACTATTGTATTTCATATTGTATTATAAATAGTATAGTGTGATAATATAGTATGTTTCCATCAATGCCAAAGGGAGAGATTGATGACATGTAACTAATTGAATGTTTGATAATGTTAAGTTGAAGATAATGCAAGGCATTCAATCAATTAATGGTTTGTATTTTTATTGATGTCAACTTGATATCATCTATATGGTCATGTACATAATGCCAAAGAATTCAAATAATCAATGGAACAAAGCTTATGCTTTCAGAAAAGCATAAAAGTCAAGTATTCACTACGTGACAAACAACACTAATGGAGTGCACACCATCAGTAAAGGAAAAGAAAAAAATTCATGATGATACCTGACGAGTAGAAGAGAGTGTTTCCCAACAAAGAAAAACACCAGGATACCTAACGAGCTGAAAATAGAGTTTCCCAACAAGTAAAAATCCAATGCCCACGGACGGAGATCTCAAAGCTAATTGGAGTCACACTGATGGAAATTTTAGTTGTCACCAATGACTAACTGTAGAGTTGACTAATAGAACAGAGAGTTCAGAAAATGACAAAATATCTAGTTGGGAAGAGCTAAAGATAGACTTAACTAGTTGTTTTCTTTGTTTTATTTGACCAGAGTTAAGTGATTGATTTAAAGAAGATTTGTACACTTGGAAAGAAGATAACTACAAGATAAATTAGAAGTTATGTTTTAAATAAAATTGGCTAGATTTTTTTTCATGCCAAGAATCAAGAATCAAGAAACAGTGAATATCATGTCTATATAAGAGATAAGCTTAATTCATTTTCGCAATGCATGAAAATAGGATTAAGGGGAGTGAATAGAAAGAGGATGTTGAAGAGAAAATGATGAAGAATAACTTCATATAGTCTTAATCAATCAAGCTGAAGGAGAGCTAAAGAATTCTGTAGACACCGACGAACAGTGAAGCATAGCATCATAGAGAAAAAAGTATGGAGCACAAAGAATTGAATTGATACATTGATCAGAGAGGTAATGTACTTAAATAGATCTGAAAATCTACAATTCAAAGTTGCATCATGAATAGGTCATAGTGTTTCAGTTTAACCATTAAAGTATCAAGTCTCTTAAAAGAGCAGGAATTAATACTCTTCTATATATTGAGGTACATCCCAAGGAGTTCCAAAAAGGTTGATTCATGAAAGTAGCATTGGACTTGCCCGATACCTATTGATAGTCTAAGAAGGAGGCTGATTCAAGGATGGTAGAAATAGATGCCCGATACTAAGTGAAAACCTATATATATATATATATATATATATATAATCCTCTAACAAGGTCAGACCTAACAGTGTGTTTGTAACCTTTAATAGGGTTGTCTCCTAATAGGGCTCACTTCAGAAGAGTGAAAATTTGGGGTACCGGTCCTAGTGGTTTTTCCCTTAACAGGGTTTCCACGTTAAAAAATCATGTTTTATCTATGTATGATTAATTTCTTTATTGTTTTGTATATGACATAGTTAACATTGGGTTGATCGGTATACTCTGCTTATTTACTGAGTTTTGTTAAATAGTTATACTGCTTATCAGTAATCAAGGAGAATAAGGATAGACAAGGAAAACTGATAGACAGTTAAATAATTATTAGTATTTCATGGCATGCATATTGTAGGGACATAATAATCTAAGATTTATTAATTGGTGGTTAAGTTTAAGGATAAATTTTTGAGATCACTGATTCACCCCCCCCCCCCTCTCAGTTATTACTAACAACTCCACCTTGTAACCATTAGGCCCATACTTANTTTTGAGATCACTGATTCCCCCCCCCCCCCCTCTCAGTTATTACTAACAACTCCACCTTGTAACCATTAGGCCCATACTTAGCCAATATCTTGCAAGGTCCAATTCTTTTCATCTATAGCTTACTAGGTATCCCCTTTTTTAGTGTTTCCTTATTTAGGAACACCATTACTAACTCTCCACTTCAAACTACAAATCTCTTCTTCCCTCATCTCTTTTTGCCTTCAACTTCTGATTGGCCTCCATCAAGGCCTTTTGCACTTGTTCATGAACTTCCTTCATTGATTGTGTGAATTCATCAGCATGCCCACTAACTCCCTCATATCCTTGAGGTATTTGAGCTCCATCACACCCCTTGGATGTGCCCCATACACAATCTTAAATGGAATTTTCCTTGTAGTCCTATTTGTGCTATCATTATAGGAAAATTCTGTCAGTGGAATAACTTGCTCCCATCCTTGTCCATATTCCTTTGTCAGACATCTAAGAAAGTTCCCAAGAAATATATTGATTACTTTAGTCTGTCCATCCATTTGAGGATGATAGGTAGATTCATGAGATAAGTTTGTACCTAGTTTCTTCCATAGGGTCTTCCAAAAGTGACCCATGAACTTCACATCCCTATCTGCAACAATGCTCATTGGTAGGCCATGAATACTCACTATTTCCTTGAAGAAAAAGTAGGCAATATGCCTGGCATCATGTGTTTTTTTTCATGGTATGAAGTGGCTCTTTTTACTAAACATGTCTACCACTACAAACACACTATCTAAACCAGTTGGAGTCCTAGGTAACCCCACTATGAAGTCCATACTTATGCACTCCCAAGGTCTACTTGGGATGGGTAATGGCTGGTAAAGTCCTACATTTGATGAAGTTCCTTTGGCCTTCTGACATATGTCACACTGCTCCACATATCTTCTCACTTCCTTCTTCATCTTTGGCCACCAATAGAACCTTTCCACTAAGTCCAATGTCTTATTTAGTCCAAAGTGTCCACTTAGGCTCCTATTATGTTTCTCCTAAATGAGGTTCTCCCTCATTGAACCTTTTGGTACAAAAATTTGATTACCTTTGAATAGAAACCCATTCTATAATGTATACTCTGCAAACTCACTATGAAAGTGATTCTCAAAATCTTTGCACACTTTGTAAATCTCTGAGAAATCTGAATCTCCCTCATATAGGTCTTTAAAACCTTCAACTCCTGTACTTTGCAACTGAATCTCTTGGATGGTGAGTAGTATCCTACTAAGGGCATTTGCATCTTTTTTTTTCACCCCCTTCTTATGTTTTATAGTGAAGGTATATGACTGTAGGAACTCCATCCATTTTATGTGCCTCAAGCTAAGCTTGTCTTCAATGTTTATGTAGCTGAATGATTTGTTATCTATAAAGACAACAAACTCTTTAGGAAATAGATAATGCCTCCACTTCTTTAAGGCTTTCATAAGAGAATATAGCTCCAAGTCATAGGAAGAGTACCTATACTTAGCCTCATTTAGTCTTTCACTGAAAAAGGCCACAGGCCTACCTTCTTGGCTTAGGACAACTCCTACTACAATGTTTCTTGCATCACACTCCACAATGAATGGTTTTTTAAAGCTAGGTAACAACAAGATAGGTTGAGTGGCTACTTCCCTTTTCAAACTTTCAAACCCCTCATTAGCTTCCTTAGTCCATATGAATTTGGTCTTCAATCCTCCTTTGATAGTCTCTAGGACTGGAGCATAGATCTCACTAAATCTCCTAATGAAATTCCTATAGAATTGGGCTAACCCATGGAAGCTCCTAATTTCTGTCCCTGTCTTAGGAGTAGGCCAATTCAATATAGCCTCTACTTTCTCTTTATCCATTTTCAAATCACCCTTGGAAAGTACAAAGCCAAGTTAGACTAGCTCTTCCTTCATGAACTCACTCTTCTCAAGGTTTATGGTGAGTTTCTCCTCCTGCAACTTCTTCAACACTAGCTCTAAGTGTTTCATATGATCCTCTTTGGTTTTACTCCACATGAAGATTTCATCTAAATAGAAAACTACAAAAAATCCTATATAGTCCTTCAAGACCTCATCCATCACCCTCATAAAGGTGCTTGGTGCATTGGCAAGCCCAAAGGGCATAACTAACCATTCATACAACCCCTCTATAGTCTTAATTGTATAATTCCACTCATCACCTTCCTTCATCCTAATTTGATAGTACCCACTCTTCAAGTCAATTTTAGAGAAGTAATTAGCACCCCCCAAGAAATCCATCAAGTCTTCTATTCTAGTAATTGGAAATCTATACCTGATATTTATCCTATTTATTGCCCTAGAATCAGTACACATCCTCCACTTACCTCCCTTCTTAGGAGCCAAAACCACTGGGATAGCACAAGGGCTGATGCTTTTCCTAATCAATACTTGATCCAACAACTCTTGTACCTACCTGGCTATCTCCTTGTTTTGTTGTGGTGTCATCTTGTATGCGACTTTGTTTGGAAAGGATGCTCCTGGTATGAAGTCAATTTGATGACTTGTTTCCCTCTTTGGTGGTAGTGAAGCTGGTGTACCCTCAAAAATTATATCCTTGAACTGATCCAACAGTTCTCTCTACTCTTTTAGCATAGGTTCTTTCTTATGAGTCTCCTCCTCCTTTAGCTTTAACAAGATTGCATAGCCAACTTCTTCATCTTTCATATCCCTTAGGAATTCTTTTCCATTCATCAACATGGCACTGGATTCTTCCTTCTCCACTATGTCCTCTTCTATTAAAGACTATATTTTGAAAGTTACCCCATTTTCTTGAAGGAGTACTTGTTATCTTTCCCATTATGGATAGCTTCTCTTTCATACTGCCATGGTCTGCTAAGCAATAGATGGAAAGAATCCATTGGCAACACATCACATAGTATCCTATCCTAATACCTTCCAATGGAAAATTCTACCCACACTTGTTCATTCACCAAGATGTTTTGACCCTTATTCAACCATGCAACTCAATAGGGACACACATGTGGGATTTTGGTGAGCTTCAACTTCTCTACTACCTCCTCAAATATGACATTATCTGTTGACCCTGAATCAATTATCACCTTGCACACTTTCCCCAATATCTTGCACTTCACTCTAAAAAGATCCCTCCTCTTCTTGTGCTCATCTTTGGTGGGTGTCTTGATCAGTATTCTTCTCAACATAAGGTGTTCTCCTTTCTTAGAATCTAGGCTCACCACTGATTTTTTAGAGCAATCTTCTTCTTAGACATAAGCTATCTTCTTTTCCCCTTGTGAGGATGTTGGTTTATCTAGACTCCTATATGCAGGATGCCCCATCTGTCCACAATTGTAACATTTCATAGAAGAAAAGTGAGAACTTCCCCCAAAACCTCTTGATCTTCCTCTGCCACTGTTGTAAGAACTTATTCCTCTGTTATTGTATCCACCCCTACTTCTTGTTTCTTGTCCTTTCTCTGAATATCTGGAGTCACTTTTTCCTCTACTATCACTGCCTCTTTTCCAATTGAACCTCCTCTATAGCCACCTTTGTTGTCTCTACCCCTTCCTCTACCTCTGTGGCTAGAATCATGCCTCTTCTTGAGTTTCTCTTCCACTTTCAAATCCATTTGAAAACAACTATGAATAGAAGTTAGGGTAAAGAGATTAAGTTCTTCCTTAATATTCCACCTTAATCCATTAAGGTATCTTGCAAATTTGATACTCTCTATCTCCTAGATTCTTGATCTATGACAAAGTTTTTGAAATTCTTCGGTATAGGCTGGCACGTCTAGGTATTTTTTCCTAAGGTTCTGCCTCTTCTTATGTAGTTGAATGTCATAATCTTCTAGAAGGTAATTCTCCTTCACCTTTGCAACCATTGTCTTCCAATTTTTTATGGGCTTCTTTCCCTCCTTCTCTCTTTCTTCCTGCAAGAACTTCCACCATGTGAGTGCTTGCCCTCTTAGCCTTGACTTGGCTATCTTCACCTTATGTGCTTCTATAATCCCATCACACTCAGATTGATTCTCCATCCCTTCAATCCATTCCATAACCATTTTAGTGTCCATCTTACCAGAGAATACTGGTATTCCTTCTATATCCTTCCCACTCAATGCTTTGAGTTCCTTGAGGAAGGGTTCCTCAGGTAGAAGAGGATCATGCTTTGGTTCTACTTCCTCTTCTACTAGTTTCTTTCCTTTGTCTAACCCTTCATGCATTTCTTCTCTCAACTTGCTAGCAGTCTCTACCACTTTTTCCATCTTGATCTTCATTTCCTCCATTGCTTCTTCAATAAGCCTATTCTTGATTTGTTTCTTTGACAAATCCTTGGCCAACTCTACATTGGTCACCATGATGTTCTCACCCATGGATTCACTCCACTCTGACATGCACTAATTCACTCCCAAGCCTTTCAATGGCTTTGATACCAATTTTATGGATAGCTCCTCTCATAGAGCCTTCTATCTCTCTCTAAGACCTTCTCTTGGTCTTCTTTAGGGTCTCTATCTCTACCCTAATTAGAGGATTCCTCTCTGATCCTCAATTTCACTAGAAGCTCTCCGCCAACTTCAACCTCTTCACTAATCTCTCCTCCATAGCCTTCTTGCATCCATGGCTCAACTAGCCTGCTACCAATCCAATGGTGTCAAAATCCTAAGGATTGGTTTCTTAACTCCCCTTAGGTCTAATCCAACCTCTATGGATTCAATTTTGTGGATCCTTCACCCATTTTTCAATTGGGTTCCAAATTGTTAGTCTTTTAGGCCTTGTAGCCTTTTTAGGCCTATTAGCCCTCCTAATCACTAAAAAGGTGTTTTTCCTCCTAAAACCCCTTAAAAACCCTAGAAACAAATTGCATATTCTTTGTTTTTTATTCCTCCCCTTCAAGATTTTCTAGGTCTCTGATTCCTATCTTGTCTGTACAATGGACTTTCACCAAACCCATAAAAATAAGGATTTCTAGGGCATGATGGTTGGTTTGGTTTCTTGAAATTATTTCACCAATCTATTTAGATCCTCTAAATTCCTCCTTCCATCAAATGGTTTTCACCTCACGCCCCTACATTCCACTATCACTTATTGGCACCTACCAATCAACTGGCAATCTCCATTGTTGCTGCACTACTCAGTCGCCCTAGCTAGAATAGCTAGTACTTGCCTAGGGCCTGAAATTTCTCAAGCTTCCCCTAAACACACACTCCAAGCCATATTTACAAAGTATATACAAGGCTATAATTTATTCCAAGTGGTCATGGAGTTTGAACCACTGGAACACCAAGAAAATCCATCTTTTACATGACTGGACCAAAACTAGCCAGTGAACTCACAAAATGCAAGAAATTAAACAAAACTTAACTAGAAAGAAAAATTGACTAATCTAATGCCACAAAGAACTCAGAAACTAAATTTCAAACACTCTCCATGATTTCTTTTAATCCATTCAATCCAATAAAGTGATGGATGATGGCTCTGTAGCTTAATTACACTGCAAATTGGTTGTTCTCAAACACCAGTACGTACAATATGAAATATCACTATTAGATTAGGGTTGAAATAACCTTATATACTTTCATGCCACCTATCTAGACCCTCTGGTTGGGATTTGGGCATCATAAGAGCCAATTCCTAAAATTTAGGAAATGTTGTCATGACAACTTTAAAAGTTGTCATGACAATTTTGACAACTTTTTGTCAAAATGTCACTTTCTCAACTTTGGGGGTCCAAATTGGTTCTAAACATTACCAAATGACCTCAAATGACTTAATAATATTAAAAAATTAAAAATCTTCCCTCTTTGGAACTTTGGTCAACCCTTTGACTTTTGAGTTGACTTTTAGGTTCTAAACCCCTAGAATCAACTAAACTCAAACAACACACAAACCCTAATCTTTCCTAACACTAATCACACCTCAAAACACACTAGGGACTTTATAGATTGGTCCTTATTCATGGATGGTTGGAAAAACCAACCTACAAGCCAAAATTTCCAAACATCTACCTAAAGACCTTAGGGTGCTCCTGCACCAGTGAGTCTACCACTGCCTCATAATTTCTCTTATATTTCCTCTATGTCCTCCAAGCATTAGTTTTTCCTAATCCTATATTTAGGAGAAATCCAAGTCAACTATTTATCAATTTCTTTACACAAGGTCTCTATTTTCAACATGATATATATTAGTTATTCTTGATTCTCTAGCCTGAGTCCTTTGATATTATTACTTTCCATTCCCAAAGTCTAATCATTTCCTATATTCTTGACCCACCAATCTCTTTTGATACCAAAAAATAATTTCCCGATTCCGCAATCTCTCCTTTCTCAAGTTATTTGGGAGCATCTTTTCTATGGGGGTTCAATATGGTGGTTTTCTTTACTTATGTATTTTTTGGGTAATGCGCAGTGAATCCTTGCTCTAAGATGCATCTGCCTCCATTTTTCCTCCAAATCCACTTCCACGTTTTGTATCCATTTTCCTTTTAAAAAAATAATCTCCAGGTTGTTTAATAGAGGAAGATATAGCTCTAGATCCACAAGGATCTTTTCTTCTATTCTTGGTTTCCAAAAAAAGAAGTTTTCATGAGGGATCCTAAAGCTTCCAAAATTTTATTTAGGGCTCCAAGATTCCAGTATGTAGAGGGTAAGTTTCTTAACTTGATCCATTTGGTAAATCTTCTAGGTTTATGATTGATTGGGTCAAAATTTGGTTTCCAATTAAATTGATATTAACAAAATCCCTCAAATAATAATGACTTTCCAAATATAATTTCTTTCTTAAGGCATCTATCTATACAATTGATCAAGAAATAACCATTAGAGAGAGTTCTAATACTTACTTGGCCTCCAAATTGAGTGTCCCACAAATTTATGATTTTGTCTGTTAGTTTTTCTATTCCAGTCTATTTCACAATGAATCCACAATATTTAAATCACTCCCATACTAGTTCTAGGGTTTTGGAGGAGATGATCACAACCTTTCTTTTATTTTTAATTGGTGTAAACCATTCCTATTTTTTTCAGGATCCTCTTCTATCTATTTACCATGCTCCTCATACCAACTTTTGATGGAGGAAAATTTAGGGGTTTCTCCATTCTTATGCCTACTACTATTGTTATTCCAATCTATTCTGGAATTTCTATTCTTTCCATAAGGGATTTCTTGTGCTCCAAAGTCAGATCCTATTTTTGTTAGTGGGTAGTTTCCTTTTAATGGAAAACCTCCTTGCCATAATTTTTCTACGTGGGATCAAATTTCCCCTCTGGATAATGTCAGAATAGGAGAAAAATTCATATGATTCTATTGGTAGAATAATATACCTTTCACATTTTTGGACATTTTGTAGATCTTGTAGGTTTGTCTACATTCTTTGTTTCACAATTTTAGCATGTATAGTGAATCTCTAAAAAAAATATGCTAGTATTACCTTGTATTATTTTTTTTAATCGTTAAATTACATCTATATGGGATTGCACCCTGATATTAATTCAAAAAAGTGTTACATTTAGAGTTTGATCTTGATTTTCCTTTCACCTATATCTATAGATGAAAATCGCTCCCTACTATGGAGCCATAACACCTACCTATTTCTATACATCTTGATGACACTAAAAACTACTATAACATTTGTTACTCAATATGAGTTTGTAAGTTTTGATTAGTATTCAAGTATTCAAATTGCTAGTTGGTAACAGAGTCAAAGATAGAATAAACAATTTGATCACCAAGAAGCAGAGTTAACCGAATGTAGTGATCACCGATAAATAGACTTACCAAGCAATAGTATACACCGGGCACTGAGATACACCAAGAGACAGTATTTATCGAGTAACCCAGCAGTAACATAAAAGTTTGTATTGACACATCAATGTAGGTAACAACTTTTTTCCGAGCTAGATAATGGTTTACAATGATTGAGGAGGACATTAATTATGCATGCACTCATTAATTGTTTGTATCTCCTATGTATAGATGATCAAGGTAAATTTTGTACACCGTTCATCTTAGGTTTTAAAAGATATTGTTAAACCCTAATAAGGTCAAGAGGTTTGATGTATGTAAGGATAAGCTGTCATTTTGTAATGTATGATGATTGAATTATGATCAAGTAGATGCCACAACAAGTGACAAGGCTACCGAGCAATACATAAGGTATTATTAGTCACAACAAGGTGATAATTTTATTATAGTTAAAGGATTTGTTATCCATAATATTCAGATTGTGTTTCTTCAAATCAAAAATTGATGTAGGATCATCTTGGGTCCTTGGAAATCCTTCTCAACCAAAAAAATGTTTTCTTTTGTTCTTTAGCTTGTTTGGAGGCTGCTCGGTGAAGTACTCAGTTACCCTATTGCTCAAGTATCTCTTTTGTCTTGCTATATCGATGGGTCTTGGGGTGTTTTAGTTTCTATTTCTTGGTTATTCTTTTACTAAGTTGGTTTTCTATCACTCAGGTATGTTCTTACTGAGTCATCCTTGTTACTCGGGTATGCTTTTATCGAGGGTTTTATATTGCTCGATGATGCTCCTCCCAATTTGTTTATCCTTATCTGGCTGATTTCTACATTTAATTTTTGTGGCGTAGTTTAAGTGGGGTCTCTCATTGGGATTTGTGTGGACCTAAATATAGGTCTCTTGTGATGCCTACATTAGACTGTCATATTTTTACTATTTTTTTACTCATGCTTTCAGTAGCTTATGATTTGACATACTTTGACTATTGGAGACTTTTACCTATTTTAGGATTGGTGGAATCCTATGTTATATATTCAACACCTGACTTTTTAATCAGGGTACATTTGAGATGCTTTATGTTTTGATTCAATTTCTATTATGATGATGTCGTATATGAGATTTAAATGTGTCAATGTAATATGATGACTTTGGTTTAGGAAATCGATGCTTGGTTATTTCAGTTTTTATGCAGATGTGGTCTATATGCATGTATATTATTGATGTCATGTATGTTTCATATCATGTTATTTTGGATCTACTGATGTGTGCATTGAGTGTGTAGGAAAAGTTGACCATGGATCTAAACTGGGGACCTAGTACTGGAACCTATGTAAATGTTCATACTTTCCAAGGTCCTGTTTATATAAAGAGACATGGACCTCATTGTTTATGTGGTTATTTCATAAACATGGTTTGCATGTGTGTAATTAGATTAGTAAATGTTCATGTGATTGAGTCATGTCATTTGTTTTAATTAAATGTGCCAAATTTGGCAAGTGTTGGAATTTAATGTTAACATGGTTGTAAGGGGAACCAGGGTTAGTTATAGGGTTAACTATGGTTACCTAGGAGTAGTACCCAAGCTTACCCTAGAGTTAGAAGTTTCTAGAAAGTATTCTTGACTTAGAAAACCATAGGTTAACTTTAGGGTTAGTTTTGGAGGGTCTTTTGGGCTCCCAGGGGGTAACCAGGGTCAGTTTTAGTTACCTAACTTGGTACCCTATTAAGGTTCATTTTCTATCATTAATGAGCCTCTAAACTCATTTATTTCTCCCTTAAAGTGTCATTTTCAAACTTGAGCAAATTTGAAGAGGAGTGTAAATTTGGTTAACCTCACTCTCTCTTCTACCTAAGTTGCATTTGACTCCACCCATGGAGAGTTTAGGCAAGTGGATAGTTAAGGTTTGGTTAGAGTCACCTTGCCTTTGGGTTAATCCTTGTTCTTGTTGGAGGTTTTCCTATTTAAGGAAGGATTTAGGATGAGTTGAGTGTTCACCCACTCTCTACCCTTAGAGACAGAATTCAGTTTGAAGGAGCTTTTGGAAGAGGAGCTTAGGAAGGATAGCTCAACACCAATTCTCTTCTCACCTTAGCTTTGGATTAAGGTTGGATCTCTTTAAAGAAATTTAATTTTTTTCATGTGTGTTCTTGAGCTTCAAACTCCATTAATGGAGTCCTATGTGTTTTGAAGTTTTATTTCCAAAATTGAAATTTTATGTTTTGTTTCATAATGTCTTTATTTTGTGATTGGATTTTGAATGGGTCTTCAAGGCACACTTACCCTTGGGAGGGAAGAGTAACCTTGAAGGGGTAGATGGAAATGATTCCTATTAGTGTAGAGTCTCCCATGTGTGGACGGAAAAATATGGGGTAACATGATACACATGATGCCAAGAAGGGCCTGAGGGCACCTAGGAGGCATAAGGAGGTTATTTCAGGACTGCATATTGTGAAGATAGTCCTTATCAAGTCCATGTGAGGCTTTTGTTTTCATTTTGATACTTGGCTTTCTCCTATAGTGAGGTCTACAACTACCCCTATTTTAGGAAGGTCTCTTGGAGATCTATCCTTTTGTTCATCCTTGTGTTGGGAAGTTTTCTTGAGTATGAGTTGTCTATTTGCTTATCTGATTGTTGTGCATGCCTGGTTGTATCCCATTCCAGTTTGGATCCCCAAGCTCGGGGGTGGCCTTATAAAGGCCTAGGTTGGGAGGTGAGCCTCCATGGTCAATCTTATCATTTACAGGTTCTTGAAGGAGATCTAAGTTGCATTGCACCCTTAAGAGGAAGATGGGAACAACTGGAAAATTTGTCATTTGTGACCTTAATGTTTTGTGAAATTCATTATTTCAAGGGTGGCATTGAGACCATTAAGTTTGTATCTTTTTGTTATTTTGTAAATTTTTCACCCATGTTGTAAATGGACTTTCAAGTGATTATGAAATCTCATGTTATTATGTACTTTGAAAATAGGTTTTGGAAAGCTATTAGTGCATGTTATGTATAGTAGAAATCATGAAAGTTTAATTGCAATAAAATCTCCTAAGTTATTAAAACTCATTTTAAGGGATTTGGGAGATCCTTAGACATTAGTAAGTTGCTAGATTGAAGTTGATTTTTCCTTCAAGGCATATTCTTTGAATTAAACTATCGCTTTATTTTTAAAAAAAAATTAGTACATTACTGTTATATGAGTTGGGAAATTAATGAATTGAAGGATATGTTGATATTTGGAGGTAAACATATTTTACACTCAAGAAATTTTGAAATTTTGCAAAAATTATATATGCTCTAAACTAAAATTTTCTTCCACCAAGATCTTAAGGATGAAATATAGATTCTAATGGGCAAATAAAATTTCAAAAAAAAAAAAAAAGGGTCATGCCCACTGTTTGGGTACATACCTATTTATTGCACCAGCCACTTTTTTATTTTATTTTAAAAAGGGGAATATATTGTTATTTTAAACTAATCTTTTAAATGTTTTTTAATTAAATGCATAGCAAACATTTTTTTTATATAAAACAAAGTAAAAATTAAAATTTTAATAAAAAATTCTGGGCAGGGAGGGCCGAAGCACTACCCCGGCCCGCGTTTGTAATGGGGGCCACGCAAGCCACAGCCCCACCTCACTGTGTAACACAACAAGGGGGACGACGTCGGCCGTGGCTAGCTGCCCACCTCCTATGAACCCACAGTGGGGTTGGGGGCGCCGCTCCACCTACTCCCCACCCTTTGTACTCACCGTCACCGCCTGATATAAACACACCGCCGTGTGTTACATTCCCTCCGCCGCCCGATTAAACTCACCGCTCGCGGCCTCTGTGCCTTAGAAATCCGCCGCCTCCATCGCCGAAACCCTTAAAGAGTTTAGGGCACACGGGTGAAGGATCTTATGATTTAGATAATGTTATTTTTCTTCTAAGAGTAAACTTAAGAAAGTTAGGGTTAGTATTACATTTATAATATTATGTGTGAATTTTGTATTTTGGTTTAGATTAAATGTTAGGGTAGTTTCTATTATGTTTATAATGTATTTTATTATGGCATAGATTTCTTTCTTAAAAGATTTAAAGATTAGGTTTGTTTATTTCTAATATTAAGTAATTACTTATTAGATTTTAATTAAATTGGATTTAATTCGTTTAACTAGAATTTATTTTATTAGAGGATAATATAGTTGGTTTAAAATAGATTATAAATTTTGATTTGATCTAGATATTGTTTTAAAGACATAATTTAGTAATAGGCTTTAATTATAATGTTTTTAACATAATTAATTTATTGAATTATCCATTTTAATTTAATAACCTAGATGACGTTATTTTTTGATAAGTGGGTGTAGACAACCCCTTATCATCATGATTATCTTTTTTAAGGGTATTATCATTACCTTTGACCGATATCATGCATGGTTGACTTTTGGTCAACCATGCTCAAACCTTGACCATTTGCCTTGACATTCAAACCAGGTGCTCCCTGCATTCTCTTGACCCTAGGGATTTAGTTTCACAACTTTCAGAGATAGTTGACTTTTTGGTCAACATAGGTTGACTTTCTAGTCAATAATCTCAGTTTGCAAACCTAAGCCTTCATAAGGGCTTAGCATGCCCTAGTACCTCCCTTTCATGTATTTTAGGTATAGTTGACTTTTGGTCAACTCTAATTGACTTTTGGTCAACTACCTTGATTTGTGTGTCAAAGATGACTTTTAGTTTTAGGATCCCTGTAGGATAGTACTTAGAGCTAGCTAGTACCTCTACACCAATTTGTGTGCAGTTGCTATACCTTGAGGTAGTATATCCATTACCTTTAGTGTGTTTTAAAATTTTTTGTTGGTGTGTTTTTGCCCAACTTTTGGGCATGACATTTTGGTATCAGAGCCATGTTTAGCAACATTGAGAACCTAACCCACTACATTGTCACTAAATTTGTCTTTCATGTGTAGGATGCCACCTGTCACTCGTCAGGCCCATCAGCAAGGACGTGGTCAGAGACATGTCCCCGCGGCATGCGTAGAGGTTCGACCCGAGGTAGAGGATCGCAAGAGGGATCAAAGTCCACCTCTTGAACCCCCTCCCAGTCCTAATGCAGCTCTATTGTTGGCCTTTCAGAATTTGGTCAGGCTTATCTTAGACCGCATGCCACTAGTTAACCAAGAAAGAGAGAGAAGTAGGAGCCCACCTCCTAGAGTAGGAGGGAATCAAGCTGATCAGGAAGAGGATTCCATTGTAGTGCAAGGGGGTATTCCTAGGGGAGGTGCATAGAGACTCGATAGAGCAACCCCCGATATCAAGAATCAGATCACAAAATTGATGAGGCTTAAATCGCCTCCCTTCATAGGAGAAGCAGATGGGGCAAGAGCTGAGGCTTGGCTTTTAAGCCTGGAAAGGTGCTTTTGGTTGAGGAATTATGGAAGCAACCTTAAAGCATGGTTCACAATTCTTTTTCTTAGAGATGGGGCATCCACTTGGTGGAGGCATGAGGAGACTAAGGGAATCATAGACATCAATACCCTCACTTGGGGATCTTTCCTCGATCTTTTTTGACAGCAGTATATTTTTGAGCAGTTCAAACAACACCATATTGATGAGTTCCATGACCTTTAGCAATGGGGTCTTATAGTAGCCCAGTATGAGGGAAAGTTTCTTGACCTCCTACCCTATGTTGAATACATGGGAGACAAGAAGTTGTAGGTGAACAGGTTCATCAAGGGATTAAATCCCATGATTTTAGATAGGGTACACATGGTACCTTTAGGGAACTTAAGGTTCATGGTGGACAGGGACTTAGTAGCTGAAGAAATAGTCAGGGGCCCACAGGATTATAGGGATAGGTCACAGAACCACAATACCTTATCTCAGGCCTCTAGATATCAAAAAACCCCATGGAAGGTGAATCAAAGGAACTCTACAGGGACATTCAGGGCCCCATAGAAGTAGCAGTAGCAGCCACAACAGTCTCAGTAGAACCAGCGACAAAGGCCACCACAATTTTAGCAAGGATCTATGTCCAAACAGTGACAGTCACATGGTCCTAAGAAGGACCAGAGACCTCAGACACCATACACCCCTCCAGCACGAACTCAGCAGTCCTCTAGGGGTGGCTATAGCGGTTCATCTAGGACCACAGGATCTCAGTATTCTAGGCCTCCTAGTGTTCAAATTCAGTCACGGGGGCCATGTTACACTTGTGGTGCCATGGGGCACTTAGCTAGAGAGTGCCCATAGGGTGGTAGGCAGTGTACAATAGTTTGAGAACTGATAGTAGGGGACAGGGGGAAGTACCACATGGTTTTTTCCGTGGTGGACAACCGTCAGGCAGAGCACTAGGCTACCATTATTGAGGCCTTGTGTAAGATCAAAGGTAGTGATGTTACTATTCTATTTGATAGTGGAGCCACTGACTCCTTTGTTTCTCCATTAGTTGTGGAGCATTGCAGGCTAGTGGAAGCTAGACAAGAGGTTAGATGGGAAGTAGAATTAGCTTTAGGAGCTAGAGTTTATGTGACCTCAATGGTTAAGGATTATCCAATCCAGATTGGTGGCATGACCACCATAGCTAATCTCAGAGTCACTCCCAATGGTTCTTACGGCCTAGTTCTTGGCATGGATTGGCTAAGTGCTCATAGAGCCAAGCTAGATTATCGTAAGAAGAGGATAGAATGTTTTGATGATGATGGTACAGATATAGTTATTATTGGGGTACATAGGCTTGTATCCCTTCGAGTTATTTTTTCCATGCAGCTTAAGCGATGCATGTGGAAGGGATGCTAGTTGTATGTCATCACCATCAGTGATAGGGAAGAAGAGACAAAGAAGGAAACTTCTCTTGATGAATTCCCCATTCTTCAAGATTTTGCAGATGTGTTTCTTTCAGAGCTACCTGGTATGCCTCCTCATAGGGAAGTAGACTTTAAAATTGATCTCATACCAAGAGCTGAGCTAGTTTCCAGAGCACGTTATAGGATGACCACTAATGAGCTTAATGAGCTCAAGATATAGCTTGAGGAACTGTTAGAGAAAGGACACATTTGTCCTAGTGTTTCTCCTTGGGGTGCATGAGTTATATCCTTAAAGATGAAAGATAGATCACTTAGGTTATGCATGGATTAGCGATAGTTAAACAAAGTTACCATCAAGAATCGGTATCCACTTCCTAGAATCGATGACTTGTTTGATCAGTTGCAGGGTGCCTGAGTCTTCTCAAAGATAGACCTCAAATCAGGTTACTATCAATTGAGGATCATGGATAGTGATATTCCCAAGACCACATTTTTCACTAGATATGGGCACTTTGAATTCAATGTGGTTCCATTTGGCCTTATGAATGCTCCAGTTGTGTTCATGAGTCTTATGAATGAAGTAATCCATACCTTCCTTGACAAGTTTGTAGTTTTGTTTCTTGATGATATCTTGATTTATTCCAAAGATGAGAAAGAGCATGAGGAACACTTGAGGCAAGTATTGCAGTGTCTTAGAGACAACCAGTTATATGGCATCTTGTCAAAGTGTGCCTTCTTACGATCAAAGGTTAAGTACCTTGGCCATGTTATTTCAGGTGATGAGATCTTAGTAGACCCATCAAAGATTGATGCCATTATGGATTGGCCAGCACCTACCACTGTGACCAAGGTTAGGAGTTTCATGGGTTTAGCCTGTTACTATAGATGGTTTGTTGAGGGCTTCTCTCAGGTAGCACACCCCATTACTTCTCTTTAGTGAAAGGGAAAGAAGTTTGAGTGGACTAAGAAGTGTGAAAAGGCCTTTCAGGAGCTCAATAGAGCACTTAACAGTGCACCCATTCTTGTTGTACCAGAGCCCTCAACTGACTTTGTGGTTTGCACAGATGCTTCTTTGGATGGTTTAGGAGCAGTCCATATGCAAGGTGGGCGAGCTATAGCCTATAAGTCTAGGAAACTAAAGAATCACGAGCTCAACTACCCTACCTATGACATTGAGCTTGTAGAAGTGGTGCATGCCTTAGTCAAATGGTGACATTTTCTCTTAGGACATCGGTTCAAACTTCATTCAGACCATCAGAGTCTATAGTACATCTTCACTCAACTAAACCTTAATGCTAGGCAAAGGAGATGGATGGAGTTCTTATGTGAATATGATTTTGATGTCCACTACATCAAAGGGAAAGAGAATGTGGTCACAGATGCCTTCAGTAGGAGACGGCATGAGCTTTCTTCTATATCTATTGGCACAGATTTGAGAGATCTCATTCTTCATCACTTACATGAAGATGGGATGTATGCAGAATTTGGTGAGTTGATTCGATCTCAGAGGCCCTTTGAGGGGAATTTTTTAGAGTATAATTTGGAGTCTGATGCACTTATGCATCATAGAGGACGTATCTATATAACTTCTTCTGGAGGATTGCATGATTTTGTGATGCTTGAGGCTCATAGGGCCCCTTATGTAGTGCATCCAGTGTTAGAATAGTCCCAAAGGATAACTGAGAGGGGGGGTGAATCAGTTATCAACCAATTTAATTATTTTCCCTTATTAACTTTAGAATACAATAAAGTAAATGCTCATTCAGATAACATAGTACACAACACACAATTTGATTACGGGGAAACCAAATGGTAAAAACCCTAGTGGGAATTAGCACCCATAATGAACTATACTTGTTTATAGTAATCCCTGTTAGAAGATCTCGCAACCTTGTTAGGAGTTTTTCTTTACAAATCAATAAGTATAGTGACCTAGTTAAGGGTCTGACCCTGTTAGGAGTCTTTTACAAATAACCCTGTTAGGGGTGAGGACTCACTGTCCAAAAGCTCACTGCTTCAATGGTGAAGGCTACACCCTTCTGTAGAATAGATATGCATTATATCTGATGATGAACTGTAGAGTAGACCTATTGTCTTGATCAGTTCTAGTGTATTGTAATCTTTCACTTCTTCTTCACATAGATCCTTGATAAATGAAACAACTCTGATATTCTACTCTGTACTTTTTTTGTCTCTTTTCTTATCATTCACACTTTGCATTTACAAATGAACTGATATAAGTATCTTCTTTAAAGTAGAGAGTTATGTCAGCTCTTTCAAACACTTCAACAACATCTTTGTCAGCTTAACTAAGCATGCAAACAATATTAAGTCTGCACAACACAAACTGAACAGACGCGACACTTCACCAAGTCAGCTTCACCAAATCATCCCAAATAGTATGATCCTAATGTTACATGATAGGCATGTTTAACCAAACATAGTTAACTCAGAACTAATCATGAATATACACACACATCCTAAATTTAGGTGCAACTCAAGAAACACGTTAAATATGTCAGCTCTGAACAAATACTCTTCCAGAATAGTAACTGCCAATAATAGAATTACACAACTTGACTGAAACTTCATATCTGAGTCTGCGTGTATGAACATAACATACTAAACATATCTACAATCTGAATATATCCACACAAGGCTTGATATCATAATTCTAATAAGTACATACATAATCACTACTATATATTATATGTTGTCATCAATGAAAAAAATACAATCAATCAACTGCACAGAAACAAATCTCCAACAATCTCCCCCTTTGACATTGATGGCAACATATGATATTAAAAACATCTGCAGCACATGGTGTCTTCTTTCTTTTACAATCTTCTCAATATCCTCATCAAAGATTCCTCTACACTGCTTTAGTTCTTCTAACTATTTTATACTCCCCTAGAGTATATGCTCCCCCTTACTATATACTCCCCCTTTGACATCAATGGAAAAGAGAACCATAAACAATTAGGCACAGGTACTACTCCAGAAGTAGAGTAGTCAACCATTCATCATTCACTAAGGATTGATGTTCTTGTTGCTTTATCTAATCAGAATCAGGAGAGGGAATTACTCCCAACTTCTCCCTGAGATACTCAAAAGTATCTTTTGATAAAGGCTTTGTGAAAATATCTTCCAATTGTTCTTTGGTGCTCACATAGTCCAATTTTACTTCTTTGTCTACAACCTTTTCTCTTAGAAAATGGTACTTGATCTCTATGTGTTTTTTATTTGAGTGCATCACAGGGTTCTTAGACATGTTAATAGTGCTAGTGTTATCAAAGTGAATCAAAATAGGATAATAAACTTGAATACCAAAGTCTTTAACCATTTGTTTGATCCAAACCATGGTTGAACAATTCAGTGTTGCTGCAACATATTCAACTTTTGTTGTTGACTGAGAAATATAGTTTTGCTTCTTTCTTATCCAAGAAACCAACTTATCTCCAAGAAATACTTCCCCTCCTGAAGTACTCTTCCTATCATCAATACATCCTACCCAATCTGCATTTGTATACACATGAATTTGTACATTCTCTGATTTAGGATACCATAAATCAGAGTCTATAGTTCCCTTTAGATATCTGAATATCCTCTTGATTCCTATTAGGTGATTCTACTTGGGTTTAGCTGCAAATCTTCCAACAATGCCAACTACATTAGATATTTTAGGTCTAGATTGAGTTAGATAAATTATTTTTCTAATCATAGATTTTTACAATGTCTTATCAACTACTGTGGAATCATCATCTTTTGAAAGCTTGTTTCCTATTATCATAGGAGTGCATACTAGCTTACCGTCTTCCATCTTGAAGGTCTTCAATATTTCCTTCACATATTTTGACTGATTAATGAATATACCTTTCTCTGTCTGCTTTACATTTAGTCCCAAAAAGTATTTTATAGGACCAATCATGCTCATTTCAAATTCATTCTGCATTTCTTTTGAAAATGTTGCACTAAGTTTGTCATTACCTCCAAAGATAATGTCATCAACAAATATGGCAACTAGTAGTAATCCGTCAGGTGTCTCTCTTGTGAATAGGTTACAATATGCTACACCTTTCTTGAATCCAATCTTGGTAAGATAACCATCAAGTCTCTCATACCAAGCTCTTGGGGCCTATTTAAGACCATAGAGTGCTTTCTTCAATCTACATAGCATGTTTGGTTTATCTAAAAGATTAAATCCTTCGGGCTATTCTATGTAGACTTCTTCCTTCAAGTCACCATTCAAAAAATCTGACTTTACATCTATTTGATAAACATTAAAGTCTTTGAATGTTGCATAGGCCAAGAATAGTTTAATGGCTTCCAATCTACTCATAGGGGAAAATGTATAAGTGTAGTCTATTCCTTCTCTCTGTGCATATCCTTTACATACCAATCTTGCTTTGTTTCTTACTACTGTACCTTCTTCATTCATCTTGTTTCTAAAGATCCACTT
Organism: Thuja plicata; assembly: GCA_018584345.1. NCBI lineage: Eukaryota > Viridiplantae > Streptophyta > Pinopsida > Cupressales > Cupressaceae > Thuja > Thuja plicata. The sequence goes on from MU225840.1 coordinate 23,770, forward strand.
TATTCCAATCACATTTCTGTCACTAGGTCTAGGAACAAATTCCCATGTCTCATTCTTAATTATCTAATATAATTCTTCTTTCATTGCATTCTTCCAATCAGAATCATTACAAGCATCTTCAACACTTAAGGGTTCAATCTGTGAAAGTAAACATACCTCTTCATCCATTGATAGACTTTTTTCTTTTGATCTGGTCAACAAACTGTTTCTCTAATCTCCAATGATATCATCTTTAGAGTGGTATCTAGATGTGAATTTAGGAACCTTAGGTGTTACTTCTTCTTCTATAATCTGTGATTCTTCTCTGCTTGATTCAAGGTCATTGCATGAGGCATCAATGCAATCAAACATTTCTTCAATAAAAATATATTTTCTGCTAGGCCTAGGTTCATCTTCAATCATAGGTGCATATTCATAGTACCTCTCTTGAACCATAAAATTTTCATCAATTTTTACATGAGTAATTTCAATTATCTTTTTCAATCTCAAATTGAAACATCTATATGTTTTTCTTTTTGTAGAGTAACCAAGGAAAATACCTTCATCACTTCTAGCATCAAACTTACCAACACCATCATCTCTCTTGATGTAGCATTTTCTACAAAAAATTATGAAATACTTCACTGTAGGTACATTACCAAGCCAAAGTTCATATGGTGTCTTATTTGCGCCTGGCCTCAATTGAGTTATGTTGATAGTGTAGACTACAGTATTTACTGCATCACTCCAATATGTGTGCACAACTTTTCCTTCAATCATCATAGTGCATGCTGTATCAAGTATAATCTTGTTCCTCCTTTCTACAATCCCATTTTGTTGAGGGGTTCTAGGAGCACTCAACTATCTTTTTATTCCATGTTCTTCACAGTAATCATAAAACTGATCAGAGGTGAACGCTCCTCCTCTATCTAATCGCAGACATTTCAGTTTTAATTTAAATTCATTCTCAACCTTAGCTTTGAATATTTTGAAATTTTCAAAGGCTTCTAATTTCTCTTCTAAGAACACAACCCACATCATCCTTGAAAAGTCATCAACAAACAAAATGAAATACCTTTCTCTGTAGTATGATCTTGTTTGGGTAGGATGACATAAATTTGTATGTACTAGGTCCAATTTGTTTTCAGCTGAGTTCTACTTTCTTCTGAAAGAACTCCTTACATGCTTTCCCATAACACATTCCCTGCACATTGTGTCAACTGGTCTTGTTATACTTGGAAGATCTCTGACTGCCTTGACATTACTTATCTTTACTATGTTATCAAATTTGATATGACAAAGTCTCTTGTGCCATAACCAACTGTCATCCACTTTTGCAACAAAACAACTTACATCTAAATTGAGCTAAAAAAAATTACCTTTTGTTTTGGAGCCTGATGCAATCATGTTTCCATCCTTGTTTTTAATGATGCACTTATTGTCTTTGAACTCGAAATGATAACCTTTTTCAAGTAGTTGTCCAACACTTAGCAAGTTATGATGTAATCCATCAACATACAGAACATCACATGTCTTGTTCTTTCCATCCAAAGTGATAGAACCTCTTCCTATGATAGGTTTAGGAGTGTTATCTCCAAATCTAACCATACCACCTTTGTATTTATCTAAATGAACAAATATATCTTTGTCACCTGTCATTTGGTGAGAGCATCCACTGTCAATGATCCAATCTATTTTGATGTCTGCTTTGGAAATTAGGGCTAACTCTTATTCTTCCTTTTCATCTGCAATGTCCATTTCCTCAAGCAACTCTTCCATGTCTCTAAGGGAAACGAATCCAATTTCATCCTCTCCTAAATCTTCATCAGTTACACCTTCTTCAACATGGTAACATTCCTTCTTATATTTAGGTTTTTAATCAGGTCTGAAATTCTTGACTCCTGTGGGACACTTAGATGCAAAGTGACCAGTCTTGTTGCATAAAAACATTTGAATGGAAGTTGTCCTTCATATTTTCCTTTTACTTTCTTTTCTCTTTTATAAATTATAGCAATGATATCTTCTAGTTCTTCATCAATTTATTCTTTCTCATTATGGCTAGAGATGTGTAAGGATTTCTTACCATAGACTGAGGCTTTGAAAGTTGTTTCACTTTTAGGTTTAGTATTCAATCTTGATATCTCAAATGCAGAGATTTTACTGATCAAAGTCTCTCTCTTGAAGTCTTGTGAGAATTGCATAGTTTCTTCTAGAATACTTATCTTGTTTTCATAGTCTGATGTTAAGGTAGTTAACAACTTGTCCATTATATCTTCTTCTGATATTTCTCCACCATTGTTTCTTATTTTAAAGACTGCTTCATTTATCATTTGATTGTAGGCTCTAATGTTCTCTTCACGTAACATCTCAAGACTATTGTATTTCTTTTTCCATGTCTTCCTGCGTGCATTCTTTGCTTGAATATCTCCTTCAAACATGTCTCCTAAGTACTTCCATATTGTGTATGCCTTGTCTAATTTCTAGATCTCAAAAAATTCACTATCAAATAGTGCGCTTATAAGGGCTTCTTTGGCAACTGCATTAGCTGTGAATGTATCCTTATGTTTACTAGTAGCATCATCTCTTGATAGATCTTTTAAAGAGGGAATAACAACTTCTTGTGTGGCTATCTCAAAAATATCAAAACCAACACACTGTAGATGGGTTATCATTTTGTTTTTCCAATCCAGATAATTTTCTCCATCGAACTTAGGGCTCTCTTTTCTGAAGTAAGGCATCTAATCTACCTTAAGTTGTTAGGCTTCTTCTCCAAGGCACTTGGCTCTGATACCAATTGTTAGAATAGTCCCAAAGGATAACTGAGAGGGGGGTGAATCAGTTATCAACCAATTTAATTATTTTCACTTATTAACTTCAGAATACAATAAAGTAAATGCTCATTCAAATAACACAGTACACAACACACAATTTGATTATAGGGAAACCAAATGGTAAGAACCCCGGTGGGAATTAGCACCCATAATGAACTATACTTGTTTATAGTAATCCCTGTTAGAAGATCTTGTAACCCTGTTAGGATTTTTTCTTTAAAAAGCAATAAATGTAGTGACCTAGTTAAGGGTCTGACCCTGTTAGGAGTCTTTTACAAATAACCCTGCTAGGGGTGAGGACTCACTATCCAAAAGCTCACTGCTTCAATGGTGAAGGATACAACCTTCTGTAGAATAGATATGCACTGTATCTGATGATGAACTATAGAGTAGACCTACTATCTTGATCAGTTTCAGTGTATTATAATATTTCACTTCTTCTTCACATAGATCCTTGATGAATGAAACAACTCTAATATTCTATTCTGTACTTTTTCTGTCTCTTTTCTTATCATTCACACTTTGCATTTACAAATGAACTAATATAAGTATCTTCTTTAAAGTAGAGAGTCATGTCGACTTTTGCAAACACTTCAACAACACCTTTGTCAGCTTAACTAAGCACGCAAACAATATTAAGTTTGCGCAACACAAACTGAATAGACGTGATGCTTCAACAAGTCGGCTTCAACAAATCATCCCAAATAGTATGATCCTGATGTTACATGATAGGCGTGTTTAACCAAACATAGTTAACTCATAACTAATCATGAATATACACATGCATATCCTGAAGATAGGTGCAACTCAAGAAACTCGTTAAATATGTCAGCTCTGAACAGATACTCTTCCAAAACTGTAACTGCCAATAACATAATTACACAACTTGACTGAAAATTCATATCTGAGTTTGCATGTATGAACATAACATACTAAAAATGTCTACAATCTGAATATATCCATGCAAGGCTTGATATCCTCATTTTGATAAGTACATATAGAATCACTACTGTATATTATATGTTGTCATTAATGACAAACATACAATCAATCAACTGCACAGAAACAAATCTCCAACATCCCATAGGTAAGAAGATGCATGCTGACTTGAGGCAACTACATCATTGGCCAGGCATGAGATTGCAAATTGCAAAGATGGTAGCTAGATGCCTAGAGTGCCAATGGGTGAAGGTAGAGCACCATCATCCAGGTGGTCTCCTTCAGCCTCATGAGATACCAATGTGGAAATGGGACACCATATCTATGGATTTCATAGTAGGCCTTCTCATGTCTTTGCGATGTCATGATGCCATCATGGTGATAGAAGACAAGCTGACTAAGGTGGCTCACTTTTCACCCATGTGTACTACCTTTACCACACCGATAGTGGCACAAGTGTTCTTGCGAGATATCATCATAATTCATGGCTTACCTCGGAATATTATCTTAGATAGAGATTCTCTCTTCACATCATCCTTTTGGAGAGAACTTTAGGCAGCTATGGGCACTAGGCTCAACTTCAGTACTACTTATCATCCTGAGACAGATGGGCAGACTGAAAGGGTTAACTAAGTGTTAGAGGACATGCTTTGCATGTATGTCATGGACCATCAGACCCGATGGGAAGAATACCTACACTTAGTATAGTTTTCCTATAACAACGGGCACTAGACTTACTTAGGTATGCCTCCCTACCAGGCTCTTTATGGTAGGCCATGTAGGACCCCACTCAGCTGGGATAGGATCGAGGATATACTTTCCATTGGTCCTAAGCTAGTCAAGGAAATGGAGAAGTAGGTGACCTTGATTAGAAAATGACTTAAGGAAGCTCAAGATAGGCAGAAGAAGTATGCAGATGCGAAGAGGATTGATTGATCCTATCTAGATGGAGATAGAGTATTTTTGAGAGTGCGACTGTATAAGAGTCCAATCCATTTTGGAAAGGGCTCTAAGCTAGCACCTTATTTTGTTGGACCTTTTGAGATCCTTGAGAGGATAGGACTAGTTTATTACCATTTAGCATTGCCACCTAGCCATTCATGCATCCATGATGTGTTTCATGTTTCAGTTCTGAGGAAGTATATTTATGATGAGTCTGATGTGATAGATTGGGATGCCTTGCAGGTGGAGTCAGATGGATTCATATATTGGCTTGGTGGACTTTGGGTCTTTGAGGCTGAGAGCTGGACCAGGTTAGGGTCTAGTGGGATTTCTATGATGAGGTTATAGCCTCTTGGGAGGACACTGTATGAGTTAATTTTGGCCTTCTCAATCAACCACACACTTCAACATAGTCCTTATTCACCAAGAACAAACAAGACTAAATATGAGTTATTCATCCTGTTTGCCTATGTGATTTGACCTGTTGCCTTCTATCTAGATGGGGGTTTTTGAAATTTGCTCTCAGGATGAGAGTCTCACAACCATGAACCAATCTAAGAATGAAGGATTTAACATCATAAATGCAATGCAATGCAAGATTATGCTAGGAATTGAAATATGAGAGATCACCTAAACATGAATACTAAATGCCATTA